>CM076575.1:1563581323-1563664511 GCA_034641835.2 Pinus albicaulis | reverse complement strand
TATGAGGAAATTCCAGGAATCGACCCGTCAATTGTTGTACATGAAATCAAGACTTACCCGGCTGCCAAACCTGTCCGTCAACGTTTGCATCAAATACATCCGAGAAAAGCTGCTGCTATCAAAGCCGAGGTTGAAAAATTACTTCGTGCAGGTTTCATTTATCCAATTCCTTTAACGGATTGGGTATCGAATATTGTTCCTGTTAACAAAAAACAAGGAACGATAAGAGTATGTATCGACTATAGGGATATTAATCGAGCTTGTCCTAAAGACAATTATCCAACCCCCTATATCGATCAAATAATTGATGATTGTGTCGGCAGTGAAATTTTCTCCTTTATGGATGGTTTTTTCGGTTACAATCAAATAAAAATACTCCCTACTGATCATCCAAAAACAACTTTCATTTGTCCATGGGGGACATTTGCCTATTGCAAACTACCCTTCAGATTGAAGAACACTGGGGTAACTTTTCAAATGGCTATGTCTTACGCATTCCATGACATTAAGCACATTGTGCAGCCTTATCTCGATGATTTACCTGCTCATTCATCGCGTAGGGCCGACCATCTCACTCATTTACGAGCTATATTTATGAGATGTAGGCATTATCGAATTCGGCTGAATCCACACAAATGTGTTTTCTGTGTAGAATCGGGTTGCTTACTGGGTTTTGTTGTTTCAAAAGCAGGCATTCATGTTGATCCATCGAAGGTCGAAGCTATTGTCAATCTACCTCCTCCTTCGACTCTATGCCAACTCCAAAGTTTGCAGGGGAAATAAAATTTTTTACGTCGGTTTATTCCTAACTACACCGAGCTAACAAAGGGTTTTACCAGGTTGTTAAAACAAGATGTTCCGTTCTTTTGGGATGAGATTGCTGATCGATCTTTTGATGCACTCAAACATGCATTGACCCATGCTCTGTTATTGCATCCTCCCAACTACAACCGGGACTATTTTTTGTACCTCGCCGCCCCTCATTCCACCATTGGGATGGTTTTAGTTCAGGAATATGAATTCAACAATGAACATGTGATTTACTATCTTAGTCGAAATTTGCATGCGATTGAGATCAAATACATGCATGTGGAGAAATTGGCCCTGGCAGCTGTTCAAGTTGTCCAAATATTTCGACACTACATCTTATTACGCAAAACCATAGTAATTTCTGACTGTAACCCTATGATGTACATATTGACAAAAAATTTGCTAGGGGGCAAGTATTCCAAATGGATAGTTATCCTGCAGGAATTTGACTTGGAATTTGAAAAATCCAAGGCAAATAAATATTTGGTTTTTGCAGAACTGATGTGTGATTTCCCGTCTACTGATACTAAAATTGTGGCAGAGCAGCCCATTGCAGATGAATCCTTGTTTCTTATTAGTACTCTTGATCCATGGTATGGAGAACAATACAATATTATTGGTGATACACTCTATCGTCGTGGAGCGGACTCTATTTTCCGACGCTGTCTTACTCATGAAGAAGCTAAGAAGGTTCTAAATGACTACCATTCTGGAGGACGTGGTGGTCATATGTTTGGGTATTCCACAACCCAAAATATATTGCGCGCTGGTTATTTCTTGCTGTCGTTATTCAAAGATTGTATTTATGCAGTCCGGAAATGTCACAATTGTCAAGTCTTTGATCGTCAAATGCGTGCACCATCCGCTCCTCTTCACCCTATAATTGTTGTCGGTCCTTTATCAAAGTGGGGTATTGAATTTATTACATGTAACCCTCACTCGGCTGGGGGGCATGCGTATATTATCCTAGCAGTAGATTATTTTACTAAGTGGGCCGAGGCGATGCCTACATTTTTGGTAGATGGAAAGATTGCTAAAAATTTCACGTTCAATCATATAATTGCTAGATTTGGTGTTCCTCAAGCCATAATTACAGATTATGGAAGTCATTTTTGGAATATCATGATGACTGAATTGACAGATAAACTTGGCCTGCGCTACGATAGTTCTACTCCTTATTACCCGCAGGCTAATGGTATGGTTGAAGCTATCAATAAATTTTTAGTCACTATGATCAAACAAATTATTGGTATTCATAAGTCGAATTTTCATTCCATGTTATTTTCAGCACTTTGGGCATATCTGACCTTAGTAAAAACGTCAACTAGTTTCACTACCTTTCAACTGGTTTACAGTTTAGAAGTTGTGTTGCCTATTGAATGCAAAATTCCATCTTTGAAATTAGCCATAGAATTACTCCCAGCTACATATAAAGAAGAGAATATTTTTTTGTACTTGGCTCAGCTAGATGAGAATTGACAAAATGCTGCATTAGCAAATGAAGCTCATTTCAAACGAATAAAAGCTCAGTACGATAGAAATGTTACACCTCATAATTTTTCAGAAGGAGACCTAGTTTTAGTGTATGATCAAGCCAACGATAAGCTATGGGCTGGAAAATTCATGCCTATGTGGCATGGTCCTTTCATTGTTAAGTGAAATATAGCAAAAGGGGCCTATGAGCTGATATATTTCGATGGTGTCCCTTTAGATAAACCTAGAAATGAGCTTTATCTGAAGAGATATTATGTTTAAACTTGGTGTGGATATTTTTTAGTTAGATTAGATTCTTTACCGCTGGTGTGTCTTATATTAGAAGAGAATGCCTAGTTTAGAGTGTGTTCTTATCACTATTCCTACTTATCTGAGTTTTACTCTTGATATTGCAGATGCCGACGTCTCTTAAAACCTACATTGGTTTTGCTGATGGTGCTTATCGTAGTACACAAAACATTTCTTCCGCAGCTTGGGTTATCTATTCACCCTCTGACAAGTTAGTATCCATGCATGGGGTAAACCTCGGTCAAACAAAAAATAACATTGCAGATCATAGTACAGTGATTGCGTTATTATATAAATCCATCTCGTTTGGGATTTAGAGTTTGATTGTTAGGTTGGATTCTAAACTTGTTGTATTGTAGCTTAACAGAGTTTATGGCATTAGAAATCCAGTGTTATTACGGTTATTCTTAAGAGATCGTCTCTTGGAACGTGAATTTGATTACATTGAATATCAGCATATTCCAAGACATTTAAATACATTAGCAGATGCAGTTGCTTCTAGTATGATAAATAGAAATTTGCAATAAAAAAGCAGTAAATCAAACAACATTCAGTAACATGTACACAGATAGCCAGTAACAGTGATATATCATAGCATAGAAGTTTGTTTTCAGAATATATATCGTCTTGTGTTCGACGATTTAAAATTTAAAATACAAAAAAATTAGGACTTAGAAAGTGTTGAAAATGATTTTTACTTGAATCATCCCATTGCTCTCCTGGAGGAAAAGACTTGTCTTTGTCGTCGCAATAGTTCATCCTGGTGTATGGAAAATCCTTAATGACAAATATTTTGTTGTTCAACTAACGAAAATATGCCGACAGAAATCTAACAATCTCAATGCCCTCAGCATGAGATTGGCAACACGTAATGTTGCATTCCTGTACAGTCTAGTAACAGTGAAGACAATAAATTTGAACTCAGGATGGATAATAGCTTTGATATCTATCTATTTATCCTTGGGGTCAACTCAACCATTTCAAAACTCTGCTTTGAGACTAGCAACAGACTGGCCACCTGGTCTAGTCCCGAATAGAGATAAGTGTCTGCCCCTCTTGGACAAACCAGTCAAAAAATATATATCCTCCAGTTCGACTTCGAGCCGGTGGCCGAAAATCAAGAAACACTGGTCCTGTGTGTCCCACCTGTTCACTAGCCATATCAGGAGATTGACTTGGGCCCTCATATGGTCCAGAATTTATACAGATTACTTGGAACTTACGGTTTCTGATTCCGACGAATGGATTTTCCAGAATCTTCACAAGAAGTTTTTCTTATCCAAAAACCCTTACTTTTTCACTCTGAATTCAAATAATAAAAATGAAGTTAGAAAATTCCTTTTTATAATTTTTTTCGAATAAATGAATTTTTAATTTGTTTATTTTTCACTTTAAAAAGGTTATTTTTGAAAGCATTTTTATTTATCTTAAACAAGTATGTGTAATGTTTTGAGTTTTTGTGCAGAATATTGGATTTTTCGGTAAAACTGATCATTTTTCAACAAAGAGCATACTTTTATCACTTTTTTGGACTCTTTCAAAATTTACGAAAAAGAAAAAAATTGGAGTCCTCTTTTAAGCCCTTTTCAAACTCTCTAAACATGAAAAGATTGCCAAGCACTTGATTATTCGAACTTGTTAAAGTAAATGAATGATCGTCCCTTCAGTATAAGTTTACCCCTTTTACGAACTGAAATGGACTATTTACCAAAAAGGTATACGTTGACTAAATATGGTCAATAGAGTTCTCTCCCGCATTATTTTATCCTTTTTCGGGCTCGAGAGACTAAATTTACGAAAAATAACCCCCATGGAGTCTTCTTAAGTTTTTTCTTCTAACTCTCTAAAATTGAAAAAACACCGAGTTTCTCCTATACTGGACTCGTTAAAATTTAACAGTAAAGGACCTGTTCAATTTTTAAGCAGGAACGAACCACTCCTTCTTAGGGTTCGAATCTTAAACTAAGTTGGACTCATCCGAAGGATGAGCTTATAAATAAGCAAATGTTATCCTCCTCAAGCTTGTCAAAAATAAAGAGGTACTTGCCAGAAATGGTGGGGGAAAAGAGAGAAAAACGAACTTTCTTGTTACATTTCGATTATTTGGAAAACCGTTAACCACTCTTGAACACGACACTTTTTTTCACCTGGGTTGGGAAAATCCTTTACCTAAAAATTAATCAAACCATATTAAAATTCTTCAGCCGGTTTTTGGGTATTAGCTTTGGGTAAATTGTCACCAAACCATTTGTAGTGTCGTTATGTGTTCAAGAGGACAGTTCAAACAAACCATTCATTTGTGAAATATTTGTCTTCCATTTTGACCATCCCTGAGTCAGTCCTTACCAATATATTTCTTCAAAACTTGATCTATGATTTCGTGTTGTGGGCTTGGCTACGACAGATCACTTTCTATCGACGACAGCTCATTATCTAGGAAGTTGATCCAAAAATCGTCAGTACCTTGAAATTTGCATGCCTCAATGGCAGGTTTCTCGCATTCAATGACAGATTGCATCATTGACCTTCGATCGAATGATTCCAAGACATGTTCGACTTCAGCTCATTCATTCACATTTCATGGATTGTACTGAGTAATTTGAGAGCCATTGTCATCACTGGTGGTTACTCTCACACTTGTTAACAGTTTACGTTATTGACTGGTAATCAAGTGGTTTCTACCATGTTCGACTTCAACACATTTATTCACATGGATAGAATCATACTGGTTCGAGAAACGGAAATCAAGACCCTGGATCTATTTTCTACCATCCAGGCTGCGAGGAATTTTGTTATTAATTTATACAGTGGACTATTCATAAACAGATGGCTGCGTCCATACTGTGTCTACACACATCTATACTGTTGATATATTGAAAATCATTCATGTATCAGAACAGTTTAAATCAATTTTCTAGTTAGTTTTGATCTGAGTATGGGAATGCCTACCTCAGCGATGATATGTTTACATATATATATTTTGCATTGAATTTTTTTACAGGTTCTGGCTGGGGTTTCCACAGGATGATCCTTGAAATGATAAAGTACTTCACTCTTCATATATGACAGACTTCATCTTCATCTATTCCAGACTTCACACTTTAGGGGGCAATCTGTTGCACTAAAAACTATCACCTTGACATTATGCTGACTGTATGAGCTCATTGTCACTCATACTTGCCTCCTTTGCAAGTCTTACAACCTCTACTCCTCATGTCAAGCCCTAAAACAGGAGCAAAACCCTAAAAAGCTCCAAAACACTGGGTATGCAGATAATGTGAAGCTTACCTGCGTTCCTGGCTAGGGTACGCAGATAATGTGAAGCAAAACTACGTTCTAGAACGCAGTTTCTCTATGTAATGCCTGTGTACCCCCTGTCAAAGTCAAAAGGGCGAGAATTAAATTTAAAAAGCTGATTTTTGGTCAATTATAGAAGCTTTTGGATGAGATTTTTTTGGGATGAGTACGCTCTTATAAGGTTCATGCATCTCACACCTTAAGGAGCTAACCCCTTGATGTGAGGATCCTATCCCTTTGAAGGAGGATTATATCCCTTCATAGGTGGAACCCTAACCTCCTCATCTGCTCTATAAAAAGAGGCATTGGGTAGCCTCAAAGGGAGTTGAAGCTTTAGTGTGTGATTGAGGTGAAATGCTGTTGAGATTTAGACTTCTTTCTGCTGAGATTTTGTGAGGAAAGATCACATACCTCTATGTGCTCCTGGAGGAAGAGTGCAAGACTTATCAAAGTAGAGGAGACTCCTGCTTCGAACCCCGGGAAGGCTTGTTCAACATCAACGCTAAGGTAGTAAGGTTCTTCTATTATTTTAATATTAATACAATCAAGTTTTGTTTTTCTCAATAAATTGTCATTCGATTGTTTATTTCAATAAGCTATCGTTTGATCATTTATTTCATAGATTCCTTGATCACTATGATAGGTATGTTTTATAATTATTTGTTATACAGGTGCTATTTAATATTTTCTTATTTGTGATTGCAGGTCTTTAAAGACAACACTTTGTTGCGACAAAAGACGACACTTTGTTACGACAAAAGACGACACTTTATTGCGACGAAAGAACTCTTGTTGCGACGGAAGAACTATTGTTGCGATGGAAGAACTATTGTTGCAACGGAAGAACTACGATTGCAAATAAGCATTTGGATCTAAGGTAGGATCAACACCTTCATAGCATTTACTTGTAAAACGAATACATTTAGAGAAAGACAAACTTAGTTGTTCGTTTGTTGCTAGATCGTCTTCTGACACTAAGAAGATCGATCTTGTCCACAAGATCGATTTATCTGGCCAACAGAATTACAATTTCCTTCTAATTTAATTAAGGGAAAATTAAATTAGAAGCCTCTTCTTGTTACCATTCTCAAAAAAATATGATGATAATCCTATGCAAGAGTTGATGTAAAGACTTGAAACCATGGAGCTAAATCAGGAAAATTTAATATCTAGCCATGATAAGGAAATAAGTGCCTTGCAGTCTAGGTTGGTCTAAATGGAAAAGTCTAAAGCACAGAGCTCCCAACCTAGAAATAATAATAGTCTAAATAATAATTCTTGGAAGAGGAAAGTCCCATATAATGAGCATAGACCGCCAAATCCTCTTGAATCTACCAAACTGGTTGATGAAGCGCCTCCTTATTTTAGGGTATGTGATGCTCTTCATGAAGAGGCTACTTGCCCCAATGTTAAGAGAATTTTAGATAATGGAATGTTTGGGACAAGCAATCAAATAAATGTGGTTGGTAAGGAGTATCACTTATCTAAGGAATATTGGATGGAGGTTAAGGAAAATAGTCATGATGTCAGGACTTTTACATATTCCTATAGTATCAATGAATTTGGACATGAAAAGTATTTAATGGTTGAACTATTTGGTGAAAATCATTCTCCAGATCAAGTCTTATAAATTGTTAAAGATAAAGGGTTGACTTATCAAAGAAGGGATAAGGATAAAAGTGTAAATCAAGCTCCCCCTCGAAGTTTTAACCTTGTTTCAAATTCTGGATTGAATATTGACTTGGGAGGATGGTTGAATAATTCAAAAATATGGGTGTCTGTCACTGAAGTATTGAATATACCTTCCCAAAAGGCTAAATTATTAAATGTTATTGAGGCTCCTCGTGTTAACGTTCCTTAAGAAAAATCTCTTGAGACTGTTTATCGGGATTCCCCTATATATTTGCAAAGTATGGATTCTAATAACAATTACCATAAACCATTTTTTATTACCTTGATGATTAAACGTTATAGATTATATAATTTCATGTTAGATTATGGTGCCTCATCTTGTGTTATGACCAAGAGGGTCATGGGACAACATAATTTGATAAGTTTTAGGCCTTACTAAAACATATGTGATATGGATTTAAGAAGATTGAGGTGCATGCGTTGATCAAGGATTTACAAGATCATTTATCAGTCTACACTGACATTATGATTGTAATGGACATAGTTGTAGTTGATTTGTTGGATGCTTGGGGTATGTTATTATCAAGAAAGTGGGCCTCTGATCTAGGAGGAAGTACTCAAATGAATTGGTTATATGCTCTGATTCCTTCTCCTAGAGGTTATGGGTTCCTTAGACTTAATAGAGAGCCTAAAAGAATATTCTATGTTGAATAATTAAAGAGAACCCATAATGAGATAATCACCGAACAACCTAACATGGGGAATTATGCCATTCTTTCTAATTCCATAGTCCCCTTAGAGGTTAAGGTTGATGAAAAGGTGGGTGATTTGAAAAGTAAATTCTGGTATATATATTTCGATGGTGCCTCTTCTAGGAATGATAAAGGTGTTGGAATTGTTTTGAAATCTCCCCTTGGTCACATTTTCAAATTTTCCTATAGATTGGAATTCGAAGCAACCAACAATTTTTTCGAATATGAAGATTTATTGTTGGGTCTTAAATAATGAAAATATTTTAAGGTTAAGTTGCTTAGTATCAAGGGAGATTCTAATTTGGTTATCATTCATATTAAGAACAAGTTTACAGGTAAAAATAAAATATTAAGAAACTATCAAAATGTTGTATGGGATACTATGGAATGTTTTAATTCTCTTGATCTTGAAGCTATCCCTAGAGAAAAGAATATTTTGGTTGATGAGCTTGTTGTAGCAGCATCTACTTTGCAGTTATCCGATGAATTGTTGAAGGATAAGATTAAAATGGAAATTATTTTTATACAATTTGTGCCTGGAAATATGGAGAATTGGTAGGTTTTCAATGATGAAATATAGGTGATTCACTTTTTAAATAAGTTGCATGAAATTGAAAATTTTGAGGTTAGTTATAAAGAGTATGGATCCAATAACCATGAAGATATAACTAATCCTACTCCCAGTAACATTGTATCTTTGGATCAACACTTTGATCGTTATGATGCTACAAAGAAAAAATATGAAATTAAAATGGATCCAAGGGAGTTAATTGAAGTAAATATTGGTACCTCCAGTGACCCTAAGATTGTAAAAATTGGTAAACGTACTAGCGATGAAGAGCGAAAAAGGTTGATTGATTTACTTCATGAATATAGGGATGTTTTAGCATTTTCTTATGATGAGTTAAAAGGTTATAGGGAAGATGGTGTGGAACACATTATGTCTTTAAAATATGTAAATGTAAACCCTTTCGTCAAAATCTTAGTAAGATAAATCCTAAGTTGGCCCCCTTAGTTCAAAAGGAGCTTTCAAAGATGCTTTTAGCAGATATTATTGCTCAAACTAGGAATTCAACATGGTGTTCTAACTTGGTGATTGTTAGCAAAAATAATGGGACAATCATACTTTGTGTCAATTTTATAAAACTTAATCTAGCATGTAAAAATGATAATTACCCTTTTCCAAACATGGATACTATGTTGCAAAGAGTAATGGGTTCAAGAATGATGTCATTGATAGATGGGTTAAGAAAGAATATCGACAAAAAACTACTTTCACCACACTACGGGGTAAATTTGAATATATTAGAATGCATTTTGGATTAACTAACACTATAGATACCTTTTAAAGGGATATGGATTAATTGGTAAAATCAATGAAATATATCAAGATGATCTTAAGGTTTTTTCTAAGGATGTTATCAGTCATAAAGGTCATCTCAGGAAAGTTTTTGAGAGATGTAGAGAGTTTGGAATCTCATTGAATCCTACTAAATTTTTATTTGGAGTAACTGAAGGGAAGTTACTTGGTCACATTATTTCCAAATATGGGATCAAGATATACCCTGAGAGGGTTGAGTCAATCCAAAATATTCCTTTTCCTCATAATCTTAAAACCCTTCGGTCTTTCCTTGCAAAGACCAACTTTGTTAGTATATTTATTCCAAATTATGCAGAGATGGATAATCCTATTCAAATTATTCTGAATAAAGATGCTAAATTTTCATGGAAAGAAGTCAATAAAAAGGATTTTCAATAAATCAAGGTTATTTCAAAATCTCCTATTCTATCTAGCCTCGATTATTCTAGAGATTTCCTAGCTTTTTATTTTGCTTCATAAGATACAATTTACGGTGTATTGTTACAAAAGAATAAGGAAGGCCATGGGAAACATATTTCTTTCATGAGTAGAGGTCTTCAAAATTCTGAATTAAATTATACTACCATGGAAAAGAAAGCATATGCCCTGATCAAGTCTCTTAAGAATCTTAGGAATTATGTGAGTTATTCTAAAATCATTGCTTTTGTCCCACATTCTACTATTAAAGATATATTAAATCACAATTATTGCTTAGGGACTCGTGCTAGGTCGATTACTAAGATCCAAGAGTATGGCTTGGAAATTATAGCCATTAATTTGGTCAAAGGTCAGGAATTGACTGAGATGTTGACTAAAAATAATGAAAAAGTTCTTGGTTTAGTTTGTCTTAATGATTTCTCTTCACCTGAATTGAAAATTTTAGGAGAGCATGATTGGTACAAGGATATTATTTATTATATGTTAGATATTTTATGTCATAGCCATTTAGTTTCTCATAAAATAAGGGCTTTTAGATTCAAAGCAACTAAGTATTTCCTTATGAAGGATGGCCTTGGTTGGAGGAATCCTGAGGGTATTGTACTTAGGTGTGATGATGAATTTGATTCCAATAAGTTGATTGTTAAGTCCCTATATTAATAGTGTAGTCCCTTATTATGTTAGTGCAGCCCGTCTTATTTTTATTGTTCCACCCCTGTAACCCCTATATTGTTATTATTGTGGCCTTGCATTATTATTGTTAGGTCGGATAGGATTACATTGTGGCCCCATGGACTCCTATATATAGAAAGGAGGTTTTGTCATTTGTATCATCCAAGAATTGTTCATTCATGTAATGTATTGGAGGTTTCCCCCTCGAAGTGGCTTATTTCTAAGGCGTTGATATCTCTTTTCTTCTATTTTTGGAGCTGATTTCACAACATTTGGTATCAGAGCTTTGGATTCTAGGGTTTCACTGCTCCAAACAGGTCATCATGGAATTTTCGCTATAAATTTTTTTCTACGAAGGCACAGAAGCTGAAATTTTTAGAGTGTGAAGCCGAAATCCCGAGAAACATTGTGGCAAAATTTCAGAGCTTGTTTCATAAAATTTTTGGACATATGATCTGTGGAAGTTAGGGATTTTTGCAGGCTCCTCAATTTAACCTAAACAGGCCATTGCAGAATTTTCATTATAAATATTTTTCTACAAGGTTTCAGAAGCTGAAATTTTGACAGAGCGAAGCCGAAAGCCTGAAAAAACCTCCTCTAAAAATTTCAGATCTTGGTTCGCAATATTTGTGGAGATATGTCCCGGATGCGGGTGTTCGCAGCAAATGACTTGGGTGATGAGCTGTGGAGCGGCACGTGACCAGGCCACATGGCCACCACCATGCCAGCCCACAGGCCCCCCCGTGCATTAAACTCTCTCCGTCGGCACCTTACGGATCATTCAATACTCTGCTACAGTCGAGGTATTTGCTTGGGATTCCAAATGCTGCCTGAATGCACCCTTCGGCCCTCTGCTCTCCCCTCAGATTTCTCTGCGGCACTCCACTCCGCCCCTGAAAACTTCATGTCGACCTGTGTCCATCCTCCACACGGTGGTTGCTCTTTGGCAGTCGCTGGCCCATATGCTCACGCAGCCTCTGGAAGAAACGGCACACGCTGTGGTTGTCTCGCTCACTGGTATAACTCCCACCGCTCTCACAGTCCTTTCTACTTGCTTCGTTCTTCTGCTACTCTCAGTCCTCCTCCATGCACCAATTCTTGGCTCTCCCACGCCCTTTCATCCTTCTCCGCCACTCATTGCCTCAAGCGCTCAAGCCTTGCAAGCATGCCTCGCTTGCGGCAGCGAATGCGCTGCAGAAGAGGGGTTAACAGAGGTAGAGTGACACGAGTCATCTCCTCCTCTTCCCCCTGCACCTCTTCTTCCTCTTTCGCTCACTCGGGAGGCAGCTATCCAGATACACGTAGCGGAAGAGGTCATCTTCCCCCTGAGGCTTGTCATCCTCCCTCTGCGCCTGGCTCTGCTCCTACCAGCGCCCAATTTCAGTTCCAATGCACCACCCTCAGTCCTCTCATTGTAGCAATTGTTTTCATCTCCTTCCATGAAGTCCCGAGAGCTGAACAATTCCCCTGTCAGCCCCCTCCACCTTCCAGTCATTTTGGGTGCCCTGAGTCCTCGAAAGCTATGACGACCCCGCAAGCTTTGCCCATGCATTCCTCCAACTCGCATAGTGACAACGGCTCCAAGCCTCACCATCAGAAGCAGATGCAGGTCGACAGCGGCTCCGAGTTCCACCAACAGAAGCTGATGCAGGTTGAAGGCCAGGATGCTGATGTTGCGGTCCCTCAACCAGAAGCTACCGATTCCCAGCTTGCCGAGAACGACGAATACAGGTGTTTGATTGTTGAAGAACCTCCTCCAGTCACTCCGGATGAGCAAATGGCCAGGTCTCCCTAGGTCCTGGACCTACAGTTTTACAGTTTGGTTTTTTTTCTTGTTTGCTCGAAATACATTGACTCATGGTTCACTTTGCTAGTTTCCTCTTCGAGGCAGCACCACATACTCTACCTGGGCTGGTTTCCCCTTATGGGCAGCTCCAGTTTTGAATTTTTTGCTATTTTGCTGTTACTGTGGCTAGCTCATATGCCCGTTGCACTGAGGCCATAGCCTCCTTATACATTATGTCTCATTATCAATAGAATTTAGCCTTATTTAAAATAATAATAATAAAAAAATTGTGGAGATATGATCTGTGGAAGTTAGGATTTTTTCAGGCTCCCGAATTTCATCTCAAAGAGGTGACCGTGGGAAAAACATCATAACTCTCTCTTTGAGCATCGGATTGAGATTCTGTAAAAATTGGCCACAAGTACACGGAATTAAGTTTCTTTTATATCAATTTCAGAGTCGAAGGAGGAAATAGGAACACTTGGAAATTCGTACAAGTTTTCTCTACTGAACCAATCCATAATTAGGTCATCGTAGGAGATTGGGCATAACGTTGTCTTAAAGAATCCAAATTAGGTCAGACCTGTGGCATTCGAAAGAAGATTCATAGGGCTACTATAGGGCCAAATTTCAGAAATTGAGGATCTGAAAGCACATAGATAATTTAGTTTCAATATAGAGCTTCTCAAAAGAAAGAAAAATGTGTGTATTTTGTATTTAAAATTGCATAACGTTTGTTTGAAAAAGAAGTTTGAAGTGATTCCAAGGGCATATTTTAGAATTTTTATCAGTATTGGGTTCTTTAATGCCTCCAAAAATTAATTCCATACCCATTAAGCCCCCAAAAATCTATACTATGATGCATGAAGAGGAAGAATTGCAGTATGAGATATCAAAATTACGGTACCAAGTGCAACAAATTTCCATCTTACGAAGAGCAACCGAAGATGACATAGATGGTTTAAAATAAGAAATGGAGGCTAATTTGGATGGTTTGAAAGATCAAATAATAGCTAATATGGATGATAAATTAGTGGAAGATCACATTGAGCATCAACAACAAGTTCTCCAACTCTCAAAGGATAACCTAAATTTGATGTTGAATCTAATGAAACAACAAGATGATCAACATCACATCGAAAGAAGTTCTGAAGCAGTCACAGAAACAAGAACTCAAGAAGTACAATCAATTTCAGAGTATCTCAGCAAGTGGAAGAACTTTCATGTAGAATATTCCACATGGGAGGATGAGAATTTTATACAGAAGCATCAAGAAATAATCAAGCGTTGAAAACAACACTTGTTTGAAGGAGAGGGGCATGTTAACCCTATATTAATAGTGTAGTCTCTTATTATGTTAGTGTAGCCCCCCTCATTTTTATTTGTGTACCCCTGTAACTCCCATATTGTTATTATTGTGGCCTTACATTATTATTGTTAGGTCGGCTAGGATTACATTGTGGCCCCATGGACTTCTATATATAGAAATGAGGTTTTGTCATTTGTATCATTCAAGAATTGTTCATTCATGTAATGTATTGGAGGTTGCCCCCTCGAAGTGGCTTATTTCTAAGGCGTTGATATTTCTTTTCTTCTATTTTTGGAGTTGGTTTCACAACATTGATCTCTAAGTTTCATTCAGGATTTTGTGGTGGGCATTCTGCTGCAAAAACTACTTCCCACAAAATCCTTAGAGTTGGCTATTATTGGCCTTCAATTTTTTCTGATGTGCATAAGTTTGTTAGGATTTTCCAAGCATGTCAACTATTCACTGAGAAACAGAAGCTATTTTACCTGCCACTAGAACATGTGGTTGTTGATGCAACTTTTTCAGCATTGGGGTATGGATTTCATTCGGAAATTTCATGAAAATTATAACAATGACTACTCGTGGATTTTAACTACTACTGATTATTTCACTAAATGAGTTGAATTTATTCCTGCTAAGAATGCCATTGAAAAGGTTATTATGGATTTCATTTAAAATCATATTATTACTATATTTGGTGTCCCAGCTAAAATCACCATTGATAATGCCAAAGCTTTTAGTTCTTAAGATTTTTCATCTTTTTTATTTAAGTATGGCATTGTCTTATCTCATTCAACTAGAAACTACTATCCTCAAGGTAATGGCCTTGCAGAATCGAGTAATAAACATCTTATAATCATTATCAAGAAGATATTAGGAGATAATAAGCAATCTTGGGATAGAAAAATTAAGTATGCATTATGGGAAAATAGAATTACAAAGAAAAAATTTATTGGTAAAAGTCTCTTTGAATTAGTTTATGGTTTGGATGTCACTCTATCTATGCACCTTAAATTTCTAGTTTATCATCTCCTTCATTATTTTTCTAATGATAAAGATCTTGTTCAAAATAGAATTGATCAGATTGTTGAGTTAGATGAAACTCGAAGAAAATATTTTGATAATATGTGCAAAATTCAATCTAGTGTTAAGAAAAAAATTGATAAATATTTTTGAGCTAGATCTTTGCAAGTTGTAGATATGGTCTGACTCTGGAATCGCAGAATTGAGAAACCAGGAAATCACAAGAAGTTTGACAGTTCGTGATTGGTACCTTATATTATCAAAGGAATCGTTGGTCCAAATTCATTCCACTTGAGCACATTGGATGGTGAACCACTTGACTTATGTTCAAATGGCCAAATGCTCAAGATGTTATTCAAAGATAACAATTGATGTCATAGGGAATCCTTTGTATTTTATTTCTAACCCTACACCTTTTCATCTCAACATTTTATTTACGCCTTTAGATTAAATTTAATTTTCATGTTAGTAGATTTTTTACTAGTTACAGACTTTCTATTTCATGTGCTTAATGTTATATGATGATTTTTGGATTATATTTGGATGGATGCTACTTATATGATTTTTTGTGTTGCTTGGGTGCAGATTCTGGATTCTGACATTCCTTCAAAAAAGAAATGTGTCCCCAAGCAGATCCAGAGGTTGAGCCCTCCATGTCAACTACCCTATAGCAGTACACCCAAGATCATCCAAGATTCATCATCAGTCAGCAATTTGTGAAAGTTTTAAACCCATTCTGCAAGTTTATAATGTAAATGATCTTAGTAAGACCATAATGTATGTAACTACCTAGGTAAGCTTATTATTTTGATGATGATCTTCATCCTTGGAGGTTTTTCATCTCACTAATACATTTGTGTTTCTAAGTACAAATGATCGGCATAGTTTTTCCCTCCAACCTCACCCCAAAGCTACGGTGGATTTTGTCGTCAAGATCTTAGGTGAGTCTTAGTGTTTGTTATCGAGTCTTTGTAAAATTGATTTGGGAATAATTTTATCTATTTGGATAAATTATATACAAATCACATGGTCTACTAGATCATATTTAAGTCGCATAATTGGATAAATAGTTAAGGGTCTATAAAAAATGGGTGTTCCCCCTTCATGGGTTAAATGTAATTATCTTATGTAAATAATATTTTAGCTATGGTGCTAAAATATTAGAAGGTTGGAAAAAATTAATAATCCCCGCACGTGTCAATTAATTAAATTTTCTGGAAAAAATAAATTAAAAATCCTAAACCAGAAATTTAATTAATTAGATTCAAATATAAGTCTTAGGAAAAATAAATTCTCCAAAATAAAAAATTTGTGGGTTTTAGAGAAAATAATTTTTGGAGTTCCCCCACCAAGGGAATATTGAAAATTTCAAGAAATTTTGGACCCTTGGGCCTTGGTGATTAAGTTGAAGTCAATTTTTTGAGGAAATTAACTCAATATAATTAATTTTGAGTTAATTACAAAGGAAATAAATGATAAATTCGAAAATTCCTCAAAAAAAAAATATTTCGACTCTGATGATTAAAAGATAATTAAATATTTATTAACGGTTGAGATTACTTTGACGGGGATCAAGCCAACTATCCATTTGGAGAATTTATCTATAAATTAGAAGTCATTTTTCACATAAATGATCTGATCTTTGAATCATGTACTTGATCTTGAAGTTCTCTTGTAATCTTTTCTGGAATAATTATAATGCAAAGTCTTTGTGGTTTTCATTCATGGTGGTGTTCCTCTTTTGTTTCTTATGGTAATTTTGTTCTAAATTTTATGTTGAATATTAATTTTCTAAGTTGTTGATTACTAGCCTTTGTGGAATAAATTATTGCACAAGGATTTTGCATAGGTTATTGGATTTAAAATAAAATTTTAATTTAATTGAATTAGTAGGTATCTCTAATTTGTGAAGATTACATTGTTATCTTAAATCTCTATCGATCTCATGGCTTCATATTGAGTGTGCAGAAATAATTTGTATTTGAAAACGTGGGTGTGATGGGAAGCCCACAGTTGGACCAACCAACTCCCAAGGCATAAGATCTAAAGAGCCTTCCTCATTGAAACCCTGAGATTTATCTAACGAAATTTCCTCTTATAGGGTTTTTTGGGCTAGTACCTCATTTAAAAATTATTTATCTTTTATAAATTGTACTCATTAGATAGATATGGCTAGAAAGAGCTTATATTTATAGATATGGGAGCGTAGTTGGACTCATAATCCTCAGATATAGTATATTTTTATTTTAATTGTATAGATCTGAAGTAATTTTGTTTTAATTTTATAACGTTGGGGATTTGGGATTTATTTTTCGAATTTTTGTGTATATTGGGTCTTGGCTATTTTTTTATTTTTATTTTGTGGAGGTAGAGATCTGAAATTATTCAAGAAAATTTTGGATTTTTGAGACATATACAGGCCTTAGAGGGCAATATCTTGTCTCAAATATTGTTTATGGGGCCAAAATAATTCAGTCAAGGAAATTCATGTTCAGATATGGGGTTTTGACAATTTCTGGGTGAAGTCGAGCAATTGTTTTTAGGCCCTAAAGGCCTAATGCAAGCCTTAAGGACCCTTTTTTTCCTAATGTGGCAGGCTTCCCTCCTCTTTCGTCTGCATCTCTATCTCATAAATCCCTCAGTAGCCTCCATGATGCCCTTACCTCTCTTGGCCCTCATTTCATATCCTCCTCCCTCTCAGCATAGCCCTCAACCCCCTCATTGCTTTCTTTCCCTCTCCTGCAGTACTTACATTTCCTTCACCTCACACTGTAATCCTTCCTTCTCCTATGTGGCCCTTCAAACCTTTCCCTTCTCCTCTTCCTCCTCTGCTCATATCCCTCCTTCCGCTTCCTGTGGCAGCGCTTCCTTGATATTTAACGCAAACATTTTTATCCCAAAACCTCATTGTTTCTTTAGCACAACTTTAATCAATCTCTTGGCTTTCAAACCTTAAAAAAATCACTCCCTTAAAACACTATCATAATTTTTGTTTTCCCTCAGTGTGGTAAAAATTTAAAATAATTTTCTAAGTTAAATCAATATTTTTTTCACTCAAATTTGAACTGAATGGAGAAGTTAAATTTCTAAGTATATACACTTTTAGAAGTTTAAGAGAAGAATGGACAGAGATCTATGTTTTTAGGTTGTTCATCATTGGAATAATTTGGACAAGTTACTTCAAGGCCTACAACCTCAAGTTTCGCTTATAAACTCTTATTCCTTCACTGTCAAGTTATTCAAGATATTAACTTCAAACAATGACATTAAAACAACACATTGACAAGTCAAATCACATAAATTGCATAGGTGTAAATTAGCATAAATATATATAATTTTCAGTGGTTGTCACACATTGCCTAAAGTCTAATCATAAAACAATTTTGCATTTTTTTCGTACGTTTGAGAAGCTAGTAGATTTAGAACTGTTGGAGATATTTGACGTTGATTTGACATTAAATTCCTCGCTATTGTCATAAGCATAATCTCTGAAAAATAAGTTCCTTTAGTTCATTTTGAAGGTGATTGTTTGCATTTTTTATATCAGCAAGTTTTGGTATGGTTATTGCATTAAAAGCTAAGTTTAAACACTTATTACTTCCTGAGTTTTGAATTTGAATTACATATACATAATCTCTTTGCCTAAAGGAAATTCATTTCACACACTTGGTCAAGCAGTTATTGGAATCTAATGTTCTAAATTTCTCAAAGATAATCTTGTTTGGTGAATGGTAAATGTTTTGAAATATATTCCTTTTGAGCTAAGTAGCATTTACTATGATTTGATTCATGTCTAATTAAGTACTTGGGATTTTTTTAAATCTCTTGGTTAACTAGTTTTGGGAATTTCAAGTAACTGTCATTGGCATTGAAATTGAATAAGTGCTCTATTATGAATTTTTGGAAAATTGTACATCTTGCGAAAGTTTCATTATAGTCATATATTTTATCCTATTAAATTTAGCATTTATCCTTGTGATTGAAATTTTCCATTGAATCTTTTCTTAAGTACTTAGTGTATATCTCAGATTAAATCGTAATCTAAGTGCTTCAAGGTTTAGCAATGTCGCTTCATTAATCACCTTCTATTATTTCATTTTCATTCTAATTTAATCTTGAATATTAATAAATTACCTCCAAGCATAATCTTGTTTGATAGAGAGATAGTTGCACCCACTCATCTGTGCTTGAGAATCATTTCTTTACTAGTATTTAAAATGGTGACCTTGAAGTCATCAAAGCCACAGTCTTTGCACTGCTTGAGGCACTGGATATGTTATATTTCAAGGAGATGGATCGTTAATCACACCCTCGTGTGCTTCACCTTAACTTCTCTTTGCCACTTACTACAAATTTTAGGCTCAATATAGTAAAGATAAAGTG
Source organism: Pinus albicaulis (assembly GCA_034641835.2). Lineage (NCBI taxonomy): Eukaryota > Viridiplantae > Streptophyta > Pinopsida > Pinales > Pinaceae > Pinus > Pinus albicaulis. The sequence goes on along the minus strand of CM076575.1, from coordinate 1,563,645,267 downwards.
TCATATTTAGGTTAGGAATTTAACTAAAATTAACCAAGATCTATGCATTTCACGTAAGTCTTTGGAAATGCATTTCATATAGGATAGTTACTCATTAAAGTAGTATTTTTCCATTGGATACTTGATATTAAAATTTGTAAAGAAAGAGTGTTGTCTCCATAAGGAACTCGTTTCAAACTATATAAATCTAATTGAATCGTTAATATCTTGCTAAATCTAAAAAATTACTTGGCTACTCAATTGTGTCTCCCAGACTGGTTGGTTCCCAAATTGCCCTTATTCATCCCATTTCTATAGGATCTACCCCCCATAGTCTAATGCTGGGAGACATATTAAGTAGAAATTTTGGGGATCAGGTGACAGCCCCTGGCCTGAGTCATTGTTGCGGTGCCTGTACATTTTGAGCGACAACAGGAGGTATCCGAGTACCCTAAGGAGATACATTTCTGACTCCTTGTAGCAAGCTTGTTTCTTTGTTCATTAGGTATCAAGGCATAATAGGTGGAACCAAAAATATTGTTATGCCTCACTAAAGGAATGTGGTCACATTTCATAATGAGTCTTGTTTTTGGTAGCATGAGATGGACACCTATTATTAATATACATTTCACATAGAACTACATCATCCCAAAACATCAGCTTTACATTTTTGAAAAACATCATTGAATGTACCATATTTAATATTTTCATGTTCATTCTTTCGACTACATCGTTTTGTTGAGGATTATAAGGCATTGTTGTTTGATGTTTGATTCCATGCTAGAAAAGATAGTTTTCAAATTCATTTGAATTATATTATTTTCCGTTATTAGTATGAATAGATCCAATATGAGATTTTGTATCATTTTCAATCCATGCATAAAAGTTTTTTAGAGTTTCAAAAGCTTCATATTTGTTCTTCAGTAGATATACCCAACACATTCTCATGTAGTCATCGACAAAAGTCATCATGTATTAATTACCATTTGCAAAAGGAACATGCATATACCACAAAAGTCAGAATTAATGATTTCAATATTTCTATGTGTTCTGGAATGATAATATTGAAAATTTGTTTGTTGTGCTTTCCTAATAGACAAGCACCACATTTCTTAAGTTTCCTAGTAATGGTTAGAAAACCAGTAACACCATTTCTCTTTAATAAATGTATACTATCATAGTTCAAATTTCCAAATCTAGCATGCCATAAGAGATCGGTTGGTATTGTACCTTCATCAAATTGAGAACTGAATGCAAAATTTTATGCATGAGCAGAGGTTCCTTGCAACTTCAAGAGTCTTTATTCTTCTATCCCAGTCATGACAAGTGAGTTTTCTGATGATTTTTTGACCTCGAGCTTTCCATCAAACATGTGAATGGAGTGTCCTTGATAATGGATGTGGACGAAGGACGATAATTTTGTCCACAACTCTAGCAAGTAGAGAACATCATGTAGACGAAAGTATGGGAAACAAGGGAATTTGAGCCTGATTGTGCCAAGTCCTAAAGGCTTGAGTTTTGACTTATCTACAAAATATATTTCTCCATCAACATTATCAGTGAATTCTTCAAAGAAATATTTTCTATAGGTCATTTGGATATTCTCTCCTAAATAAAGCAACCATGCATATTTCCATGAAGCAAGTGAAGCATTAAACAATTCTTTAGTTACTCTAATATTGCAATGTGTCGCAACATAATAAGAAAATTCGGGTGCTTCACCTTTCCATTGATCTGGTGATTTTCCTTTCTCTTCATCCCTTTCCTGTTTGATCTTGTCCCATGAGAGTTTACATGTGGAATCATCGTGTCCATTTTTGTTGCATCAAATTCAGTGAAGATCATATCTTCCTTCTTTGCACTTTCTTCCCCCCCTACCTCTATTATTCTTCCTTCCACACCTTCTTCGACCGCCTATTCCTATAGAATAATCCTATGCTTGGTTCTTCTATTTCTATGCAAGGAAAATAGCTTATTCAAGAGAATAATCATTTGTCTTCTTATTCCCAAAATGTCTCTATCTTTCATTAAACTTATCCATAAGAGAGTCATAGGAAATATCCTTAATTTTTCCACTAACTTGTAATTACTCGAGATAATGGGAATAAGTGGAATACAATTCCTTGACAAAATCTGTGAGAGGAACATGCATTTTAAAAATGGTAGCTTCTATATCATCCATTATGGCTCTTATTTCAGAGACTAAGGAAACGGGATTGTCATATTTTAATTCTAAATTGAACAAATTGATCATTAATTGTACTACTTCAAGCTCAGAATGTGAGTCATATAATTATTCCAACTTCTTTAAAGGAAAAAAATCATCTGTCAATGGCATAATATGACAACTCACCTATTCATTGATTGATTTTGAAATCAAGGCATAGGTCTTGTTGTTCTTGTTCTCCCATATCGCAAGCTCTTTTTATAAAGTGGGATTCTCTGGAGGATTTCCTCCTCCTTCACAAAATACTTTCCACAACTCATTAACAATCAGGGTATTCTTTATCTTCTGGGACCATTCATGGTAGTTCTCTTTTCCATAGATAACTACTCCAACTATGGATATGAGTGAATTTATCATAAAATTATGAACTGGACCCAAAATAATCACAATACTTGTAACAAAAATCTAATATGTCTCTGCAATGGTCTTCAAAATAATGTTGGAATTTGACTTTATCTTGAATAAAAATGTTTAAATCTCCTTGTATATGTAATCTATTTCAACTATTCTCAACAAAATATCGCATGTCATACAACACATGGCACGCCAAACCATACCAAGAACCATATATATGAATCCACATATAAAATATATGGAATTATCACCAAATCATACAAGGCCTTCATACTATTAGAAAATTATATATTATAGAACAATGGAACACATAAAATATGTGGAAACACAAACACATAAATAACATATAAAACAAGAGAGACACAGATATATGCGGTTCACCCAAATTGGGCTACGTCCATGGAAACAGCCAATCCTTCCTTTCTATTATCTAGCAAAATGAAGAGACACAACCTACAAAAAATTCGTTGTAATCTCCTTTACCCTCTCACACATTCCCCCTTTCTATTTCTCGCTTAGAATATGCACACAATACACAGCCGCAATGCAATACCCTCACACAACATAGGGGTTGCCTTCTAGGGAAAAACCCTAAATTAAACACAACTTCTACCGTCAGATCATCCGCCTAATAAACAGCCCAAATTGACTACGAAATTACAATATTTTACAAGGAAAATTTATATTTTTTTTTAGCTTCGGGGGCGCTACCCCCGAAACTCCCCGCCAAGAGGGGCTCCAAAAGGTCACCACCACTCCCCCCTATACCCCCCTGACGGCGATCAAATTACGGTTGGCGTTGTTGCCCTATTAAGAATAGGGGTCCAACATGTCGATACATCTAAATAAATAAGACAATCAGGCTCCACACCCAACAATATCCCACTTGGAGACTGATTTTAGCAACTCCACTGCTACTTCATTTGCTGGATAATGATTCCACTTTGGACCTGATTGTTTCTCATCTTCATCATCATACTTGAAGACCAATTGAAACTGAGAAAAATCTCAATTTCTCCCTAGTTACAACTTTTGTTAACATATCTGTAGGATTTTGGCTAGTGTGTATATTTTCCACTTTAAATCTCCATCTTCCAACACTGATCGTATGAAATGGTACTTGAGGTGTATGTGTTTAGTCATGGAATGAAATGTTGGTTTTTTTTCAAGATGAATGGCACTCTAGCTATCACTATATAACCTTCCCATCTCCTTCTTCTTACCCAATTCATCCATAAACCTTTGTAACTAAATCATTTCTTTACTAGCCTCTATAACAGCAACATACAATGCTTTTGTTGTTGAAAGTGAAACAACACTTTGCATTTTTTAAACCCAGCTATCCGTTGTTCTACCTACAGTAAATACATACCCTGTAGTGCTCCTCATGTTATGTCTATAACCTACCATATCCGCATCAACATATCCCTCTAAAGTAATTTTTGAACCACCAAAGCATAATGCTTGATTTGTGGTACCTCTCAAATATCTGAGAATCCATTTCACTACCATCCAATGTTCTTTTCCTGGAGTGTTCATGTACCTAATTACAACTCCCACTTTATGTGAAATATCAAGCCTTCTGCAGACCATTGCATACATTAAGCTTCCAACTTGCTAATTCATATGGAACTTTAGACATATAATCCATTTCTTCTTAGGTCTTGGGGAACATCTCCTTACTAATTTTGAAATGGCTATCCAAAGGTGTACTAACTGGTTTTTCATTCTGCATATTAAATATTTTCAACACCTTTTGTATGTACTCATTCTGAGACAATGTTAATTTGCGACTTTTCCTATCTCTAGTCATTCTCATACCAAGGATTTGTTTTGTAGCTCCCAAATCCTTCATTGCAAATGAATTTGCAAATTTTATTTTGAGCACATTTATTTCTTGCATGTTATACCCTGCAACAAGCATGTCATCTACATACAATAACAACATAATATAGTTTCCATCATTTTTCTTTTTCAGATAAATGCAATGATCAGAGTGACATATAGTATAGCCTTTTTCATTCATAAACCTATCAAATTTTAGATACCACTGCCTTGGAGCTTGTTTTAAGCCATAAAATATCTTCTTTAACCTGCACAATAATTTTTCCTTCCCTTTGACCTCATATCCTTGTGGTTGTTTCATATATATCTCTTCCTCCAAATCTCCATGGAGACGGGTTTTATTTACATCTAATTGTTCAAGATGCAAATATTCTCTTGCTACAAGACTTAAAGTTTTTTTTATTGAATTCATTTTAACAACTGGAGAAAATTTTTCATCAAATTCAATATCTTTCTTCTGTGCAAACCCCTTTACCACAATTTTAGCTTTGTACCTTTGTTTTCCTCCATTTTCTTCCTTCAGCCTATGAACCCATGTATTCTGTAATGTTGTTTTGCCTGTAGGAAACCTGACTAAGTCCTAAGTCTGGTTATGTATTAAGGAGTCCATCTCTTCTTTCATGGCTAGCTCCCACTTTTTCTTGGTTTCTACCTGCATTGCTTCTTCATAGCATCTGGTTCACCAGAATCATTCAGCAATACATAATATAATGAAGGAGAATATCATTCAGGGGGTATACTTATCCCAGTAGATATTCTGACACCACTTTCTAGTGTTTGAGGTGCATGTTGTTGTGGAGGTGGTTGTTGTTGTGGTTGTTGATTATTATTATTTTCAGGCACCTTTACTTTTTCTGTGATCTCATCAAGAATTGTGCATTCTTTGTTTTCTTTTTCCTATTTATTTTCCTGCAACTGATCACTATACAAGACCTTTTCGTCGAATATTAAATCTCTGCTCTTAATGATTTTTTGATTTTCATAATCATATAAGCGATAACCAAAATCATTAACACCATATCCAATAAAGGTACTTTTTTTAATTTTGCCTCAGGATTTGTTCTATTTTATTTATTAATATGGACAAAGGCCTCACAACCAAAAGGTTTTAAAAAGGATTATTTTACCGTTTACCTGTCCATGCCTCCTCTGGAATACCACCATCCAAGGAACTTGAAGACTCTTTGTTTATTAGATAAATAGCAGTATCTACAGCATATGCCCAAAATTTTAAAGGCAATCTTGCATCCAATCTCATGCACCTTGCACGCTCCATGATTTTCATTTCCATCCTTTCTAACACACCATTTTTCTGTGGTGTTCTTGGAATTGTGTTCTCTCTGTGAATTCCATGCTCTAAAAAATACCTATCAAACTCTTTGTTGCAATAGTCACCTCCATTGTCTAAATATCTAAGACACTTCAACTTATTTCCAATCTCAATCTCAACCAAATCTTTCCATTTCTTGAAAGTATCAAATACATCAGATTTATTCTCAATACAATAAATCCAAGTTTTTCTAGTTTCATCATCAATAAAAGTAACATAATAACGAGAGCCACCGAGAGATGATACCTGAGTAGGTACCCATACATCTGTATGCACAAGCTCTAATTTTTTGCTCTTATTTTCTTTCCCAACTCTAAGAAATCTAACTCTCTTCTGTTTTCTATAAACACAATTCTCACATAAATCCAAATCACTATTCTTCAAACGTGGAAACAACTTTCTTGAGTGAAGAATCTTCATTCCCTTCTCACTTGTGTCCGAGCCTATAATGCTAAAATGTTGCATTTTCTCCTGTGGAGGTTAAAGAATTGACACGATTATAAATACCATTACATAAATACAATGTACCAACCTTTTCTCATTTTTCTATTACTGTGGCTACTTTAGTGACCTTCCATGTTTTATCTGAAAAATTTGTCACGCAACCTTCACTGCCTAACTACCCTAGTTAAATCATATTTTTCTTCAGATTTGGAACATGCCTTACCTCCTTTAATAACCATTGGTTTCCATTCTGTTGTTTTACAAGAACTTTACCCATTCCAATGATTTTACAGGGTTTATCATCACCCAAATGAACCTGTCCAAAATCTCCTTGATCATAGTCATGAAAATGATTCTTATCAGGTGTGGCATGGAATGAGGCCACTAAATCTACCACCCAAGCGTCAATAACATTTTCTAAAGAAATAATCAAAGCATCTTGTAACACATCACATGTCACATTTACTTCATGATTTTTTAATTGTTGTGTGTCTCCTTCTTTTCCCTTCTGAGACTTACAGTCTTTCTTGAGGTGTCCTTTCTTCCTGCATTTCTAGCATATTATCCCTTATATGGACTTGGATTTTCCTTTCCTTGATTTACTGCGGTATGTTGCGCTCTTTCTTTTTTCCATTTCTCTTCCCCTAGTCTCTGCACTCAAATCATTTCCCGATGTCTCACTGGAGCTTTTCCGTCGCATTTCCTCGATAAGGATGGCACCGATAACATCATCAAACTTTAAAGTACTAGATCTAGAGATAAATTTACTAATGTCCATAACTAAACCATTCCAACTTTCTGGTAATGAGAACAGAAATAGCAGAGCCCTAACTTCATCATAAAATTTTACCCCTACAAAACTTAACTGACTAGTAATCGTATTAAATTCATTTAAATGGTCAACAACAGATCCACCTTCTGACATATTCATATTAAATAAACATTTCATAAGAAATACCTTATTTGAGGCCAAGGGTTTTTCATATAGTTTTGACAATGTCATCGTTAAACCCTTTGTTGTTGTTTCCTTGAAAATATTGAAGGCTACATGTTGTATCTTAAGAGACAATCCCTCGGTTGTGAAAGGAATCATTGCTTAAGAAATTTCAAATTGTGTCACAAAAATAATTTTATCATGAGGTCTCGGTTCTATCCCACTGGAAACTAGTTTTCTAAAACCATTAATGATCTCGAATAATAAAATATTTCACAATGCCATTGACTGCTGATTTCTGAATGGAAAAGAAAAATTGCATGGGAAACTAAAAGTAATAAGATGTAAACACAAAATCTATTACTTTTACGTTTCAGAGGAAATTCATGGAGAGAGGGGAAACTCAAAATAAAATATTGTAAACATAGAATCTATTACTTTAAAGTTTCAGAGAGAGTTTGTGAAGAGAGGGGAAACTGGAAATAATATTTTGTAAACATAGAATCTATTAATTTTAAGTTTCAAAGAGAATTTGTGAAGGGAGAAGAGATGGAGTGAAGGAGCGCTTATTAAGGCTATTTAACTCTTACTTACAAATGTAAATCAGAGACTAGTTGCTTCTTTACTTCACTTCATTCAAGGAAGAAACCACATAAAATTGAAAAATAAACATGAATCACCATCAAAATTCGCAGGAAACTTGTTGCTTCTTTCATTCACCCATCAGAAAAAGAAGTACAAAATTTAGTCCCCAAGGGGTCCAGAACTCAAAACCCTTTCTCTCTCTCTCTTTCCTCCTTAAATACAAACAAAAGCAGTTTGTAACTGCTCGAGCTTCTTGAAACTCCTAGACTGCCCAAAATTGTTAAACTACTTATTACATTGCAATCGAGGACACCATTGTAGCTTCAATCTTAACAAAGAAAACAAAATAACACTTGGCATATAATCCTTTTGCTGAATATGATTTTATGTTGATGTGTCTCCTTCCGTTTCGGTTGTGATTTCCTAATAGTCTGCATAAATGCATCTCCACCCGACTCTGCCCATGATTTTTCATTTCGAACAATGTTGTTATCACCCAAAAAAAATTCAAAACATCATTATGTCAAATCTATTTTTATCATGGTCTCAAAAAGGTTTGAAAGTCATTTTAGGATTTTCTTAAGGGTTGGCCATAGTTTTAATAAGTTTAAAGGTCATCATTTGAATTCAAATAAGTTCTTTAGAGGTCCACTCCATGATCAAATGCTCACATTTTCCATTTAGAAGTCATTCCATTAGGTTTCGGGTTAAATTCCTGCAATTTGCCAAGAATCCTCTATTTCGTAGTGCCGGTAGTTCAAAAAAGAGGTTTTTCGCTATGAAAGCGCTAATACTTTCATAGCGCAAACTGCGAAAAATACACTGTGGGCGCTACGAAAGCGCGGTTTCTTAATCGTCATGTCAATCAAGCCAAAATCAATCAGAAATACGTTAAGAAATGATAGGATAAGGGTATGGTGAGTCAGTTAGAGGTCAGATTCAATGTACTTACCCATCTCACAAGCATCATCATCAGGATAGAGGCATCATTCAGTCATAAGGTGAGATTTCAAATTCAAAATAATCTTGCCAAATTTAATCATTCTAGTTTTCATATGCCTACACACAACTGTCTAAGCTCTGAATCGGTTAAGCTAAGCCTGTGGTTGTTCTATACCAAGGCTATCTTCAACATAATCAAGCAAGGAAGTTCATTTATAATCAAGCGAGGCAGTTCATTTATTTCAAGCAAGGTTGTTCATTTCTTGATCAAGTGAGGTTGTTTTACAGATTCTAGAGAAGCTGACAGGTTTTCAAAGAAGCATGGTAGAGGAGAAGAAATTCCACAGAGGGGGACATTGTTTAAGATATGAGCATGAAAATGTGAAGGCTATAGTTCAGCATCAAACAATGATGGAGGCTTTTAGCAAAGCAGGCTGTCTCCGGTTTTGTGAAAAGCTGCAGGATTGCCACACTCAGGTGTCTAAAGAGTTTGACTTACACTTCAGTGGAACAAATACCAAAATTGGAATGTTAAATGTGTCAGTCACACCTGATATCATTACTTCTGTAACAGAAATACCTAGGGGACAAGAGACTTGGTTTAAAGGTTTTAAGTTTGACATGGAACCATGTAAGGAATTCATGAAACCTGAATATGCGGATATGGACATGAACAATGCAATACCTAGAAGTTGTATCAAAGACACCTATGCCAAGCTGATGTTCAACATTCAAAGATACTTTACATGTGAAGGCAGGTACCATAAATTTTATACTTATCATTTCAATCTACTTATGCATTTCACAGGTATGATATCACTAGATTTTCCCTTCTACTTGCATAGAAGCCTTGCCAAAATGTCTGATAAAGTACAAGCTAAGTCTGATGGTTGTGAAACATATTTGTTTCACCATGGTTTGATAAAGATATTGGTTTTGAATGAGCTTTATAAAATAAGCAGAGATTGGTCTTCATTTTTATTTATGAATGGATTTGAATTGGAGAACCTAACCCCAGCTAGAAACCCTAAACCTAAAGAAACTACTTCAACACCAGTAGTAGAGTCTAGTGAGCCTGTGGTTACAAGAGAAAAGAGGTTTGTAAAGTTGAAGATAGGACAGAGAAGATTAAATTTCTTGTTGCAGAAACTCCATCACCTGCAAAACAGAGGTCAAAAGGTGTCAAAGAGGCTAAACAAAAACAAGTGGCCAGCAAGAAGGAAATCCAAAGAGTGACAAGAAGCCAAGCAGTGGCATCAAAGGGAAAAACAATTGTTTTAGGTACAGAGGGCAACCCACTGATAAAAGGAAATTTAGATGACATCCTTCATGTAATTGATATAGAGGAATCACCCATTGTGCAAGCCGATTTCATTGGAGTAGATGAACACAAACATAAAAGGGTTAAGTCAGCTAAAAAACTTGAATTTGAGGGTGAAAATACAGCCTTTATCTTTCAAGCAAGGAAGCCTTTAACTAGGCATGCAAAGAAACTCAAGGAGGGCAGTAAAGAGGTCCAAGAAACTATTGAAATAGCCAGAGTCCCTGAAGAGGTGGTTGATCTCTCATCACCAATAGTGGATCATGCATCCAGAAAGATAATGAAGGGAAAATAACACATGACAGAGAGTCAACATCTTGAAGAGAGATTAAAGCTAGCAAACCAAGAGATTGCAATGATGAGGAAGAGGGCCAGAAATTGTATCATTGAGAAAACAGAATTCAAGAGAATGAAGGCAGTATGGGAAGGCCAAACTGGTTCTAGGTCTGAGATTCCAAGTAGTGCAGAACAGTTTTTCACATGGACAGTGCCAGCTATCAAAGAATCTAAATTTGTTAGAGTAATCAATAACCACTTGAGAGAAAGTAATAGAATACTAAGAGGTTAAGTGGAAGATTTGGAGCTGCAATTGAAATTGTCTCAGGATGAACTAAAAAACAAAGGTGCAGAATGACAAATTCAAAGGAAAAATCAAATGGAAAATAAAGAATAAATCTTATGAAAGTTGTGTTTTTAGTTCATATGGCTGATTTTTTGATGAAACCAGTAGTTTTTTGAAGTTTTGGAAAATTTTGGTTTTAATTTTGAAGAAATATGGAGAAAACTACTCACTCAGCAGCTTTGTGGCGCAAACAGTGCAAAAAGGGTGAAATGCGCTACGAAACTGCTGTAGCAGCTTTTTTCACCCTTTTCCATCCATTTTTGAAGGGAAGATCTTGTATTTTGACCTGAAATTTCTAGGGAGGATGTGTTAAGTAAATATGAAGATAAATCTAGAAGAAAGAAGCCAAAGTTTTGAAAGAAAAAGGGCAAAAACACTGCGCTACAAAAGTGTGCTATTTTCGTAGCACAAGTTCTGTTTCTGCTATTTTGGACAGTTCGATGCTGATTTTTTACAACTAGCACTTAAGGGTTATTTTTGGCATATGTTTTTTCATTTCGTGACAGTAAATACCTTCGAATTCATGGGTTAATGGTGGTTAGAGTGTCTCAAGAACACAAAGGATCCAAAGCCTATAAAACAAGGGACAGTTTCCTAGTTTGCAGGAGATCAACATTAAGGTCATAAAGTTCTAAAGCTTATCATCTGGATTTGACCTTATGGGAATATAGTTGGAAAATGATGTAATCTAGTTTAGATAAGGTTATTAAGAGTAGAGTTAAGGAGTTTGAAACCTATTTGTAGTAGGATTGTTCATTAGGTTTGTAGTTGTCATTTTGTAATAAATACCATGTCTCATGGTTAGGCAAGGTGTCAAAAAGTAGGAATTCGATGTATCTAGATGAGGATAAGGTTATCCTATGATTGTAAATTATTTATAAAGATGAAGAGGTCGAAATGCTAAGGGTTGGACATTTTTTAGCAAAAAGATTGTGTTTATTGTAAGTGACTGTATTCAACTTAATACAGAGTTTTCTACTTAGCCAACTCAAGATTCATAAAGAATTCTAGTATGTTCTTGTTCTGATGGCATCTTTTTAATATCCTATTGCAGTGGTGTTTGCTTATGTTACTCAGAATTCATCATTGATGCTCTGAATTCCTTCATAGAAAAATTGACTGTGTGTTTTACAGTTTCACATATTTATTCCTTGACTTGAACTCTGATATGCCTTGACTTCCATGCTAAGTAGATTTTTTGGTTTTGCTGAAGCTATTATGACTCCATAAGCCCAATGTGCACTTGCTAATGTGATTTACAACCAATATCTATTTTTATCTGCTTTTTACCCCACATAGAGTTAGCCATCTATATTACTATTAAAAATCATTAACCCTTGAGAGATCCCTCTCAGGTTGAGGCTAAGCCTCAATCAAAATATTGGTTTGAAATAGTTACATGAGATTAACTTGATTGGCAGCCTATCAGGTCTGATTTTGTGATAACAACTGTGATCATGTCACCTGCTACTCGGCTCTACCTCTTTTTCTCGTGCGCGCTAAGTTTCATCTTCCCTTCTCCTTTTCTCTGCGTCAGGTCGCATACCCGAGTCTTTCTGCCTGCGTTCAGACTTTCTTCCATTATCAAGGTATAACCTCTTTTAAGACTTCTGCACATAGTTTCGGGTATTTTTCCACCTGATTCTACACCTGCGTTCAACCTTTTCTTCATAAACTACCGCAAGACTTGGAATTGAAATATACTCTATTCACCTCTAAAGAATGCATCGCGTCCGCTTTCTATCGCAATTCCGTGTTTCACCGGTTTTACGTTATAATCCTCCTTTTCCTCCTCTAATGTGATTTAACACAGGAAATATTTTACATCCAGATTTGAAATCCTTTGGATTTCACCTTTGAAACTACATCGCATCTAGGCTCTTTGTTGCACTTCGGAACTTTACTAATTTCCAATTTCTGCAATCACCGCTAAACCTTATCGCATGCGATGTATGATATACTTCGCATCACATCACCACCTCTCACCTTTATCACATTGAAACTTAAATCACTTACCATGCGAAGACTTAGAAATAAACACAAAAATTGCTAATGTGCAATATGCGCCAACTATCTTATGTGATCTGGTCTGTCCACCGCTCATTATCATTTATGTGACTTGATCCTCACCGTCCATCTCTACTTTACTCTGGTTTTCCGACTTGGCTCGTGCGGTCACGACTTTCTCCATTTTCCAACTTGACCTGTTGAACTGCAAGTGCCCTTGTGCACTGCTCTGAACACAACCTAGCCCGATTATGCCCGCACGTTCACGACTCCTTCACGCCTTTGCTTCTTTGGTTTTGGTTCAAGTGCACATGTGATGATAAACCCTCATTGGTCTTGTGGTTATCCTTTCGAGCATATTACAGGTATTCTTGAAATTTTAACAATTTTTCCTCAGTAACCTTGAATTTCTCATAACCTCTCTTGACTTTTAGCTAAGTCAAATTAGGTTACAACATATGGCTCCAAGTTGGGACAGCTCTTTGGTAGAAAAGTGCTGAGAACTTGTAGGTCAGTAGTCTTTATTGGGCATGGAGTCAAGGAGAAATTGTAGATTAGTAGCCTTTATTGGGCATGGAGTCAATCCCAAAAGGGAATTGATTCAATATGAAATCCTCCCGAAACCTACTACAGTTTGGACCCCTTCCTTTATTCTTAAACTAAAAATACCGAACCAGAAATACTGCAACTAAAAATTCTCAACTTCTGAGCTTATTTATGCACTGCTCCTACATATGTGTTCATGTCTGAACTCAATCAGGTGAACTCAACCTTCCAATGGCACCAATCCAACATCTACATGTTAGACCTAATGTCTGCATACTATTGAAATTTTATGATCACAATATGGAGATACCATGAAAGTTTTCCAGATACAAAGCTTTGCACATACTTTCGCATAAATGTTTGTTGCTGAAAAAAGAAAGTTTCCATATATTCTGCTACTAGATCATAAAACTAATGGGACCAATTTTCTACTGCCTCCTTTTCTTTAACATCTCGTTGATGTAGACCTCTTCAAACAGGGCATCTTCCTTCACTGTTTGACTCCTCAATTTGAGGTTGTATGTGAGAAGATTGATTGTTGCTTTTTGCTGACAACCATTTAGGCCGGAAAGAGAAATCTAAGGTTTGTTCCTCATAATGTTGATGTTCTTCATATCATGCCAATTATTGACAAAAATCTTCCCCCTCCTATAAACACACTTGAGGAGTTCCACTAATTTCTCCTCTATTCAAAAAATAATTAAAATTATGAAAATTTTAATGATCTTCCAGACTTTCAGCGTGTAGTTCAGTTGTTGCAATAGATTTTTGACCAGAATCTTCAAAATACTTAAATTATTGTGTTCCATCAATACATGAATCCTCTAAAAACTTTTGAAAATCCTTGTTCCTCTCTGAATTTTCATTCTCTTGTAAAGATATTCCAATGTTTTCTTGATAGGCCCCCTTGTCTTCAACAAAACTTGTTTTTTCTGTATGACAGGAAAAATTTCTACAAGCCCACACATTATCTTCAATTTCTTGTGCATAAAGAAAAATCATCTCTAGAATGCAAGGCTTTCTCTCCTTGAGATAAAAATCTAAGACAATAGAAAGAGCCCTCGAAAATAGTAAACCATGGCTGCAGCTTCAAGAGGTCGAATTTATTTTGGCATATTGAAATAATTTTTTTGAAACCTCTTATTAAACTCAGTGATTGATTCATTTCTCTGCCTCTGGATAGAATATAATTCCTTAAGGTTTTTTCATATGACTTAGGCTCGCCCCAATATCTAATAAATATATCTTGAAAACCCTGCCATGAACTAATTCAACTTGCTTCCAAACACTGGAACCATTGCTGAGAACCCTGCTTTAATGAATGACAAAACATCCTTAAAGCCACATCTTCATCAATAATTTTAAATTTGTCCAGAAAGTACTCAAATTCCAAGATATGTTGTTCAGCTAAAATATCCTCATCCTCTCCAGAAAAACTTGGAAAATTTTTTAATCCTTTTGAAGGATACTGATGGAGAATTGTGGGCAACACTAAGGGTTTGAAAATCACCTTGGTTCCAAGCTAGAAAGAAGCAGATTGTTGATGAGGTAGAATATTATCGCCTAAATATGATGAATCCTCACCTTTATGCCTGGATTGTGATAAATTATCTTTAGGAATTGTAATGCAGCATTCATCTCTCCTCTCATATTTACGAGATAAAGTTGTGTCAAGATCAATAATACAATCGGAAGAAAAATCTACTTTCTCCAATAAAGAATATATATTTTGGGCCATATAATCTTCTGAGAATATAAAGCAGGAAACAATCTTCTTGATATGTAAGGGAAAATAGACCACCAAACTGATAGTGAAAAATAAAACTTCCTTAAAAGATTCAAACTCTGATATCTATATTTTCCACGGTGCTTTCTCATTTTCTTGCCCGCAGAATTCCTCATCTAATGAAACCTTCATCAGTGGAGTCACCAAGTGAATAATAAAAAACCAAATTTGTATCTAAATATGTTTCACCATCAAGAAATAGATTTCAATACCCAGGGAAAAATAACTTTGTCCCTTCGTCCCTGGAAACTGCGGCAAAAAAAATTGTATCTGAAGAGATAATCCCTCAGTTGTGAAAGGAATCAGTGCTTAAGACATTTTAAAAGTGTGTCACACAAATAATTTTATCATGAGGTCTCTGTTCTATCCCACTGGAAACTAGTTTTCTAAAACCCTTAATTATTTGGAATAATAAAAGATTTCACAATGCCATTGACTACTGATATCTGAATGGAAAAGAAGAACTGCAGGGGAAACTCAAAGTAATATGTTGTAACATAGAATATATTACTTTTAAGTTCTAGAGGAAATTCATGGAGAGAGGGGAAACTCAAAATAACATGTTGTAAACACAGAATCTATTACTATAAATTTTCAGAGAGAGTTTGTGAAGAGAGGGGAAACTCGAAATAATATGATGTAAACATAGAATCTATTACTTTTAAATTTCAGAGAGAATTTGTGAAGGGAGAAGAGATGGAGTGAAGGAGCATTTGTTAAGGCTATTTAACTCTTAATTACAAACGTAAATCAGATACCAGCTGCTTATTTACTTCACTTCATTCAAGGAAGAAAACACATAAAATGGCACAAGAACCATGAATCGCCATCAACAGTTGCAGGAAACTTGTTGCTTCTTTCATTCACCCATCAGAAGAAGAAAAAAAAAAGTACAAAATGTAGTCCACAATGGGTCTAGAACTCGGAACCCTTCCTCTCTCTTTCTCTCTTCCTTAAATACAAACAAAAACAGTTTGTAACTGCTCGAGCCTCTTGAAACTCCTATACTACCAAAAAATTTTAAACTACTTATTACATTGCAATCGAGGACACCATTGTCGCTTCGATCTTAACAAAGAAAAAAAATAACGCTTGGCATATAACCCTTTTGTTGAATCTGCTTTGGTGTTGATGTGTCTCCTTACGTTTCAGCTGTGATTTCCTAACAATCTCATAAATGCATCTCCACCTGACTCTGCTCATGCTTTTACTTTTTGAACACTATCATCATGTCACCTGCTACCCGGCTCTACCTCTTTTGCTCGTTCCAGCTGCATTCTGTATTCCCTTCTCCTTTGTTATGTGTCGGGTCACATACCTGAGTATTTCTGCCCGCGTTCAAACTTTCTTCCATTATCAAGGTGTAACCACTTTTAAGACTTCTACATGTAGCGTCGGGTCTTTTTCCACACGAGTTTTCTCCCGTGTTTAGGCTTTTCTTCATAAACCACCGCAATAATTGGACTTGAAATATATTCTATTCACCTCTGAAGAATGCATCGCATCCGCTTTCTATCACATTTCGGCGTTTCACCGGTTTTACGTTATAATCCTCCTTTTCCTCCTCCGATGCGATTTAACATAGGAAATTCTTTACATCTAGATTTGAAATCCTTTGGATTTCACCTTTGAAACTACATCGCATCGAGCTCTTTTTCACACTTTGCAACTTTACTAATTTCCAATTTTTGCAATCGCCGCTAAACCTTATCGCATGAGATGTGAGATATACTTCGCATCGCATCGCCACCTCCCGTCTTTATCACATTTCAACTTAAATCACTTACCATGTGAAGACTTAGAAATAAACACAAAAATCGCTGATGTGCGATATGCGCCAACCGTCTTATGTGATCTAGTTTTTCCACCGCTCACTATCATTTCTGCGACTTGATCCTCACCATCCATCTTTGCTTTACTTTGGTTTTCTGACTTGACCCGTGCGCTCACGACTTTCTCCATTTGCTGACTTTACCTGTTTAATTGCACGTGTCCTCGTACACTGCTCTGAATGCGAACTAGCTCAACTCTACCTGCGCATTCATGACTCCTTCACGCCTTTGATTCTTTTTTTTTGGTTCGAGTGCACATGTGATGATAAATCCTCATTGAGCTTGTGGTTATCCTTTCGAGCATATTACAGGTCTTCTTAAAATTTTAACTTTTTTTCCTCAATAACCTTGAATTGCTCATATCCTCTCTTGACTTTTAGCTAAGTCAAATTAGGATACAACACTACCGACGCCTCTAGCACAGTCGTATTGTTCCAAGTGCCTTTCCATCGAGAATCTCCCATTCTTCATTTTTCATACCCAACGGCTTGTTTGTTTTTCTGCTCAATGGTGGATACAGATATTTATGATATAGATAATATTCCATCTGCATCTTCCATAGTCGGTAGTTTTGGCCATTAAATTTCTCGACCCTAAACCTACCATTTTCCACCATTTCTCCCACTCGAACTAGGAACCCTTCTTTCTTGCGAGTTTATCAGCCAAATATACCTTCAGCTCTAATACCAATTGTTAGAAAATTATATATTACAAAGAAATGGAATACATAAAATATGTGAAAACACAAACGCATAAATAACATATTAAACAAGAGAGACACAGATATATTTGGTTCACCCAACTTGGGCTACATCCACGGAAACAACCAGTCCTTCCTTTCTATTATCCAGCAAAATGAAGAGATACAACCTACAATACACAGTCCCCCTTGCTATTTCTCACTCATAATATGCACACAATACACAGCCATAATGCAATACCCTCATATGACATAGGGGTTTCCTTCTAAGGAAAAAAACCCTAAATTAAACATAACTTCTACCGTCAGATCATCTTCTTAATGAACGGCCCAGATTGACTACGAAATTATAATATTTTACAAGGCAATTGTACATACGTTTTTAGCTTCGGGGGCACTTCCCCCTAAACCCCCTGCCAAGGGGGGGCTCCATAAGGTCTCTGCCGCCCCCCTAGACCCCCCTGACAACGATCAAATGGTGGCCGGCATTGCCACCCGTTAAGAACAGGGGTCCAACGTGGCGATACATCTAAATAAAGAAGATAATCAGGCTCCACACCCAACACATACATATCACCCAACATATATATCATCCAATATGTAAACCAAATCATACATATGATCCAAACTATGTCATGTATATGAGCCAATATAAATTAATTACATATGATCCAATGTATATTTATAAATTATGCACTATATATATGATTCACAGTCTTCAAGATTATTCGACGCACCATAACAAGGAAAAAAATAGATAAGCCAACAATTTCGTACCTTCGTGGGTGACTTTGGAATTTCAGCATGTTCTATCTACAAGGGAGTAATGCATTCAATCCATCACTACACAGTATTCACAGCATGGAGTGGAACTCACTGCACCCTAGTTCACAGATTGTTTCCCTCAAAAAAAAAAATCAACGCACAGCAATAAGTATTTTTTCAACGAATAAAACTCATATATATCAGCAGTATTCAAAATATTGGTGCCAACGCCAAATGAACAATAATATGATACATGTTTTAACGTATGACCCATGGTGATTCAACTTACAACCCACAGTGTCTAGTGCATTATGTATACACAGGTATGGTTGATTCAACTTACAACCCATAGTGTCCAACCTACATATAAGAGCGACCAACATTGTTTCAATGCAGAGGAACAACCATCGTTAGGAATTAATGCACACGAGAAAACAATGTTTGTAATTAATGAATTGACCATAGGAACATGGGATAATGGAAAATAGTAGAGCGAGTCATTGGAAGAAGTGTGACCCATTTCTCTAATACCATGTCATGTCAGGTTTGTGTAACTCTAAATGAATTATATTTTGCATTTAAGGGAAACCATGAATATATACAAGGAGAGGGATACTATCAATTTGTATTCCAATGTCTCTTTGTCTTCTCTATTTTTCTATTTACAATATTTACAAGAGTTTCCTAATCCCAAATATTATGTTCCAACACTACTAAATTCCCCTCCTCTCATTATCAAACCTATATAAAACACAAGTTATGATAGAGAGGATACCTCTCTATGAGAGCAACATATCCCTCAGCAAGTTCCACCATATCCTAAAAGAATAAGCCAATAATATATACATGTTTATAAAAAATGACCTCTTAGGATAACTTAAGAATGTGTGTCAAAATATCTCTCCTCCAATAAATTAAGTATGTTCCTATCTATGAAAAAATAATCAAAGAGGAGTGCCTTAAGAAACATGGAAGAAGAAAAATAATCGCATATAGTCACTGTGATAGGTCAACTAGAAGACCTTATGTTGAGAAGAGTGTTTGTACCAAAGAACTTGGACCCAAGAAACCCTATAGTATATGTTTACATCAACAAAAATATCAACCAAAACACTTTGATATACCTAGGGAAACCATAAATGTCATGGAAAAGGATATTTTGTTTAGAATAAGCCTTCAAGGATTGCTAAACAGACACTTATTGTAATCCAATTAGTAGACAGATCTATTGTGAATACTAAGGGTAAAATGGATGATGTAATGGTGTCTATTGACGAGTATCCAATTGATTTCATATTTCTTCAAACTAAGTCCAAATTGAATGGATACCCTCTCATACTAGGTAGTTAATGGCTAGATATAGCAGATTCATATATCAATTATAGGTAGAAAATATGGCTATTACTAATGTCTAATCTCAAAACAACTTTTCCTTTACCCATATGCTAAGAAATTGGTTAATGAATAAATTCCTATGTGGGTAAGAAAATAATAAGAAGAATAATATATGCTTCAGACCTCTCTTTATATTTTCCTAATCATTGACACATGCCTAGCCAAGAAAAAATCAAATGGAGACACTTTCATCTCCAATTTTGTACAAAATATATAACCTACTACTATAAAATTAGTTTCTATTGATGAACAATAATAGCCATAGTAGCATAAAAATTCTTTTAAAATAGTATTTATTGGCATATTTACTCATTACTAATATTAACAGATAGTAGACAAAAGAGTGAAAATTTACCCCACAAAAACTCTGAAAGTCAACACTAGTTTCACTAATAAATAAGAGCATAAATTGTTGGATGTCCTTATGAATAATACTACATATTTTTCATGCAATTACAAGGACATGAAAGGATTTCATATATACATATATATTAATCATATCTACATCAAGGATCATTTTATATATATTAGGAAACATCAAAGGGAAATGAACCTTGCTCTAAATGGCATTGTCAAAAAACAATAAAAAAATTTATTAAATGTAGGTTCCATTTATCCTATTTATGATACTGAATGAATATTACCCTTGGTTATTTTTCCTGGGAAAAATAGCCTCAATCATAGCTCATATGAGAAATTTATGCCTCCCTTAATTTTATCTATCATGATTGACCACCATAATTCAAGAGAATGTCATGTCAATGACTAATACTCATGGAAAAGGGGATAGCCACATGGGGATTGTAAATAATATTCTAGAAGGGTTGAGTTGTAACTCATGTTGATGGTTGAGTGTCTCAAATATAATCCCTTGTTGGTTCTCGGGCTATATTATAACCAAGCCACTAGGAGGAAAATGAGTTCTAATCTATTTGCTTGCATTTTGTTCCAAAGTAAATAAGAGTATCTGAGTGTGAATAGACAGAGAGAATAATAGATGGGGTTTTTTTTAGTATCGTACCACAAGTCATAGGTCTCAAGAAACTACATAGAGAGTTTATTCTATTTTGTACTTGCATCATTTCCATTCTAAACAAAAGAGAGTAGAGCAACCTCACCTTCTAGTTATGTTTTTTTCTTGTAAGGGTTTCTGTTGACGATGTTGAAGTTTTCCAACAAGGGGGTATCCCAGATATGAAGTCCCATTTAGACCTCACATTGTTTGGAGTAGGAGCCCCAACCAAGAATATGGATGGTTGTAATTGTTCTTGGGAATTTTCCTTGGCTACAATTATCAACATAAGACATTATACAACAATCTTTGAATCAAGCAGGTAAGTTGACATTGTAAGGCATTCAATCGTAATGTATACAAGGTACCTTCACGGAAGTGAAAAGAGAGAGTGAGCCTCTAGAAGAAAATTAATAGTACTATCCTAAATTAAACACACAAGAGCATGGAAAGGGGTCATTAGTTAACCTGCAAATTAGTTCACAAGATAACAATGATTACAAAAGAAAGTAAAAATGCACATTCAATAAGATGAATACTAAAGCCAACAAAATAGTTCATTTTCATTAGTATGTGTTAAGATAAACATACACCACAAACAATGAAATAATAGTCTAACAATAATTCAAGGCATATGCATGAAATTTTGGTGTCTATGAGAGCTTCATATATTAAGTGAAATTTCCAAGATATATAAGTACAATGATGCCACACTAGTCCAAATAGTGGAAAATTAAGTCACTAGTTGCTCCTCCAAAGAAAGATATTCTCTCCTATACCAAGCTATAGAAGAAAAGGTGAAAATTTCAAGTCCCAAAATCCCCTTTCTTGAGTTATGAGGGTGTATTTCTAACAAATGAGGTGACTCTCCACCTCCCATGTGACTCTTTTCCTTCCTCATGACTCTTGAGCTTATCCTATGACCTTTTCAAATTCTTAAGTGACACTTAGGCTTCTACATTACTTTAGATTCTAGTGACTCTTCATATTCCATGTGGGACCCTTGGCCTTCCACACATTTTAAATTTCCTCATTTTATAAAATACAATCATTACATTCCAAAAAAGATGTGGCAAGACATATTGACACATATGAAATTTTGTTGACACTTGTATAGGCCATGACTAGGAAATGATGACATGGAACTTCACAATGATGTGGAAATTCCAAAATCTTCTCTTTGTAGCTATGACTTTTACTTATTCATGATGGACATTCTCTTGTTCTTCATCTTCATCCTCCAAAGAATCTGGATGAGTATCAGAACCTTCCAAGTCGGCATCTTTGTCTTGATCCAAGATCCCTTTGTATTCTTCATGATGGTTCTTCCTTTTCTCCTTCTTCATAAATGCTCTCCTATAGCCTCTACTTTATGACCTCTATTAATCATTACCCTATCATGTTTTAATGATCATACTTGCAGATGTATACCACTCATTAAAAACTAACATCAGTCCAGGAACCACCTATTCTTACTCATGGAAGATGATGACTGAGATGAGCCAACATGCAAGGATTTTGATAGCAACATGTTTGGAATTACGTAGTTGAGGGCTATAGGAACTCAGTTATTCCTCATTACTTACTAGAAATTCACAGTGCATAGTAAAGGAGGGAATGACAATTCTTCTTGCATAGTGAGGGGGTTAATGAGGCAAGTTACTGAGCTTGTTGACTGATGATATACAGTGAGGAGTTCCCCAAAAGAAAAGGATTGTGTAGTTGGGCATTAAAAGGAATAAGATAAGGCCTCGTTGTCCATTATAACTTGCAATGCACAGTAGGGAGAAAGCTAGGACAAAGGATTGCACAGTGAGGGATCTCAGTCAAAGGGAGAAGCATGAATAGTCATAGTAATTACATAATACAAATTGATTAAGAGATAGGCTTAGTGAATTGCACAGTTTAGGACTTTAGTGACCCAAAATTGATCCCTTGCACACTAGAACTATGCAATGTGCAGTGGGAGGCCAACCTAATGAAGATAATTATGTATTTGAGCACCTGAGAGAGACAAGGAGGCAAGGTTGCTTACTGAAACTGCACAATGCGTAGTAACTAAAGAGAATGTTGAGGAAACTATGCAGTTGGGAAATTTAATGACAATAGAGGCCTCACTTCCCACTGTAAATATGAAATGTGCAATCCAAGCCAAGAGAGAACATGAATTGCATAGTTGTCGAGGCTAAGCAGCTAAATTGATTCCCTACGCTTCAAGGTTGCACTGTGTTTTGGTGGAGGAATATTATCCTCTAGGAATTCGCAGTGTGAAATTTTAAGAGGCAAAGGATGCTTCATTGTGGCTTAGGAATGTGTAGTGCACAGTTTCAAGGGGCACAAATATTGGTCAAATATTGAGCAAGTCGCAAATATAGTGAAAGATCCAAAATGGCTAAGTGTGGGATCAATAATACAAGAGAGAACAATACATGCAAAAAAGTCCTGAAACAGTGATCTCACACTCAAATAACATCAAAGCACGCCAAAAGGATACACATAACTCAAAATCCACGACAAAAAAGCAAAACTTATTTATCAATGCAACAATTGAAACATCATTTTGCGACTGTACTTAGAATACAGGTTATGAAAAGAGTGTTGAATGCAACCAAAAAGTGCACTCGGCTATGGGAGAGTGTCTAGGAATATTCTTATGATACATATTATCAAATAATGTGGAATAATTTGATAGAGTGGCCTCTAGTGGTGCGCTAAAATGAAACACATGAAAAAGTACAAATAGTTAAAGTGACAGTTGTTACAATAATAGAAAGTGAAAACGACACTTACAAAAGTTAAAGAAAGTGAAAGAGACACATATTGTAGTGAAGATAACACAAAAAGACACTTTTTAAAGTGTAAGCAAGAAAAAATGATAGTTTAAAAAGTGAAAGCAACACTTGGGAAAGGAAAATCATGCAAAAGTGGAAATTGAGAAAACACACTCGATTGATGGTACAATTGCAACTAAGGATGAGAGAATATATCGACTAAAGACAATTTCAACTAAGAATGAGAGAATATATCGATTGAAGTTGTGAATTAACTGTAAGCATGGATTTCGTAATTCACTGTTTAGGGGGA
The DNA here is from genome assembly GCA_034641835.2 of Pinus albicaulis. Classification (NCBI taxonomy): domain Eukaryota; kingdom Viridiplantae; phylum Streptophyta; class Pinopsida; order Pinales; family Pinaceae; genus Pinus; species Pinus albicaulis. The sequence continues at coordinate 1,563,621,557 of CM076575.1, read as the reverse complement.
ATTTTCAATGCATTATCTCTAAAAACTTTGCAGACACTGATATCATGGACTGTGCAATGCACTACTTCTAGGGATTGCGCAAGCACTATTCTGGAGAATTGTGCAATGCCTATTTGTGAGGGTGGGCATCGACTTTCAAGCTCTCTAGAAAAGGTGTGCTTATGAATGCATCAAAGGATGATCATGTGTGAGCAAGTGTATTCAACATATAGAATCTCTTAAAAACTTAGTAAATCATCAACCAACCATGAAGGAATTAAGAACAATATAGGAATGAAAAGTCATAGGATCACAAATAGGCTCCAAAATTCAAGTGTAGGCAAAATTTTGGAGGGTCTTTGTCTTAGGGACAACACTTGGCGACACACTGGAATAACTCTAGCTTCTATATTTAGGTCTATTTTTATGTATAGGGTATTGTCTTTCAGGAAGTATTGATTCATCGTATAGATCACTCTAGCTTCCCAGTTTAACCCAATTGTAGATATATTCCCCTGCATTCACTTTCTCTGTTAAACACATTAACAAATCTTTCCATGTCATAATTTTTTTAGTATAGGATAAGGATAATATGTATTCACAAGTTTTAGATTATCAGATTCTTAGTTTTCATCTCTAGAATTTCTTCGCTACCAACGAGCATGTTCAATACCCTGGTTGAGTCACTATAGGAAAGAAAGCATTTCTTCATTGTCAACGAGCCTATTTAGTACCCCAGCAAAGTTACTTGATTCACCTCTCTGTGTAGGAATCATTTCTCTTCTTTCACCCTTTATTTTATTGTATTATTTTATGCTCATTAGAATTTTATTGACGTTTATATTTCCAAGGTGGAAGAGGGATCCTGAATTATTGAGATCAAGAGAGGTTTTTCCTTCATAGACAGTTATATATACCTCTGGAATTGATATGCTCGCTATTGATTTCCCCCTTTCCCTTCTCTACTCGATCGGATCAGCATGAAAAACTTCATTTAATTATGATTTATGGAATGAGGATCCTAGAATAGATACATGTGTCATGGTTCTACTCAGAGATTTCCTTTTGAATGGATCATATTCTACATTGAGTCATCATTGACCTTAAATATATGTACACCAAAAAAATAAGAGGAAGACAGATAAGCTAAGAGTTTCTCATCATTACAATTTCCTTTTCAAAAAAAATCCACATTTTCTTTTGAACCAAAAGAGAGAATTTGCCATGCATGCTCTTATTGAACAAAACACAAAATAAAAGACATGACATAACAAGAAATAAAAGGAAAGAAAATCAATTGACTGAAAACATCATATTAAGAACAATATGCAGGGTAGATGAAATTCAAAAGGAAACTAAAATGCAACTAGATCTACTCCTAATCTGAATGGTTAGAAGGTCAGGACCAAGTGAAGTGAAATTTTCAATGTAGCCACCAAATTTTCGCCCGACCTATAAGTAGAAATATATAAGAAATTAAAATCAATACTAAAACAATGTGCAAAAGTAAAGATAGCAACTTGAATAACTTGCAAAAGAAACAAAGTATATTACCTAGAGGCATGAAGATGTGCCATAAAAATTAACTTAACCATTCAGCAACCATACTTTTTTTCTCTGAACAAAAGTCATACAAAACTTGAAATCTTCTCATGAATGTACCTTTGTATGTGTTTTCATCCTGAAGAAACATCATGAAGGATGGAAACTTATTATTAGAGACAAAGCTTTCTAAGTAATATTTTTTCATCCAATAATAGATTCGATCATGTAATTCAAAAGAATCCTTTTGAAAACTCTGAAATTATTGGGCGAATGAACTTTCAAGTAGTGAATTTGAATCATGGGAGAATACTACAAAGGAGAAATAACCTGATATAATTTACAAACCTTTTCAAGATAGTGAGGACCGGACATAACCATTAGTAGAGGTTGAAGTGCCTCAACTTCTTGACAAGTGTCTAAACAGTGAAATGATAAATAATAAATATCAATAGGTTCCACAATATAAATCAATGTAAAAAAACTATCATAAGATATAATAATAAAAAATGGTAGATTGAAATATAGTTGTTAGACCCAGTATTACGATCATATTGGATTAGCATATAAGTTTCCTGATTCTCCATTGGTTCCCTTTGTATATGATTACCTACCGGGTCTGTAATACGAAAGCTTGGGGAAATGAAAACAATCGTTGGCCTTGTAAATCTAGGAAACCAATTAGAATAACATGTTGGCACAATATTAGAAATGTATGTCAAATAATATCTAGCATCCACATCACCATGGGGGCTTTGATCCACTAAATTATTCAAGCAATGAATGCTACTCAAAAGGACTTCTTGGTCCAGAACAAGGATGATTGGCTTCATGACATTCACAATAAAGATTAGGAGTTAATTGTCAATGGAAAATTTTTACAAGGAGATATATTTCGGGGAATGATGATCTTTGTCTTGATAATCAAGATGGCTATGTACATCTATGAAATATATTTTTTTCAATCCTAAATTTGATACAAGGGATTTACATAAAGAATAATTAGCCATACATGAATATTCTACCCAATCAGAAACTTTATCTTGGGGATCTTGAAAACATTGAAAATCCTTCAAGAAAGAGCTTACATCCAATGAAATACTGTTGAGAAATAATTATGTGAGAGAATCATTATTTGATCTAGTTCAAAGAGCTCATCGGGATTGTGAGATACTGACATAACCATCAACTGAATTCGAAGTGCATTGACTTCCTAATAAATCCCCAAAATTTTAAATGTTTAATTATTGAATTTTGAAAACTTGATTAGATTATAATTTATGTGAAAATAACTATCATTAATTATTTCAGAAAGAACATTATGAATCAAATGATTGTTTTTGAAATCGGCCTCACCAAATGTCTCAACATCACCAAATAGATTACCCAAATTGTAAGAGAGATGTTGAACAATTACTGCATCATATTATTCATCATGGGAAAACTTATCATCTTGTGTGGAATTCAAATTCAATTCATCAGAAATAGAATTAGAATAACATGATATATCAATTGATTCACTACATACATCTCCAAACAAGGGCTACTGAGTTGAGGACCAAATTCTTGTGAGAAATTCTTCTATGATTATATCGAATTCCAAATCAAAGCTTCACAAATCCAATTTTTATTGTGAAAACAAGAGATCATCCAATGTATTTGGGAACTCATAGCTATGCATATCAGTGGATTCATTGTTTTCAGATGATAGTTTCCCAAGGCTTAATTTTTATTAAGAGATTTGATTTCATTTGAATGACATTCGAGATCTCTAGATTCTAATTTAGCCAAGAATTAAGGAATATCATCTTGACATTGAGGAAATTTTGAAAAAGATAAGAGAGATCAAAAGTATCTTTAACTTCCTTCTCCTCTACCTATGGAATGTGACGATCTTGTACTTGATCAACATTTAGACCAAAAAATTGAGAATTAAGAGTATCTAAAGTACTAGTTGGTGGTGCAAATTGATTAAAAGGATCAAGGCACAAAGGGTCATGAAATGTAGATGATAGAGGATGGCAGGTATCCCTTGAAAAAAGATCACTTTTAAAGATATTAGATTCAAGATTTCATTTTTGTACATTACTGTGATCTGGGTGTTGAAAATGTAACTAGTATCAGTCTTCATAATTTTATTTGAGTCATGATGTAATATATTTATCAAAAGAAAGAAAATAAAAAATATTATAAGAGAAAAAATATTTATAAGCATGGGTTCATGCTTTGTTTATTTTATTTCTATTTCAAATCCACGATCGGAGGCTTATAGGGTTTGTTTCATAATTCATTGTCCTTTTCACTATTTTCTAGACCCTTCTTGGGCTTTGTATGTCAAGAAAGAAAAATATTTTGAGTTAAAATTGTACGCCTCCTCCACCATGTCGGCCTTCCCTCTAGTCAATTCAGCCTCATCAGGAGAATTTGACCCCACAAAATGGCTATAAAAATAGTTCTACTTGACCTCATTTGAACACCAATAAATCAAGTTCAATATGCAATTAAAAGAAGAAGAAATCAGTGTGAAATTCCAAGGAAAGAAGGAGAAACCTAAATCAAAGAAGGAGAAGCCCTAGCAAAAGATTTGAAGACTATTTTTCTCTATTTTTTGCCACACGTTTGAGTTTCTAGGTTGTTATAGGACGAAAAAAAATTTAGATCTGTAATAGGGCCAAAATTTTGAAGTGAGAAGGTCGAAAATCAAGTTGTTGTAGGATTGGAGAATTTTGACTAAGGTTAACTATTGAAGTATGTATAATCATATTGGGAGGTTGACTTGGTGGATTGGAGGAGGAATTTTGGTTTGTTCAAAGGTCTTGGTTATATCATTTGATTTGGTTCTAAAGTAAGAGAAGAGAAGTTTTTGGTTTTACTAGCCCTGGTTGAGAGCCTATAACTGTGTCTCTATTGTGTTGATCTTCATGTACTTATTTTTTTGGTAGTTGCTTGATGATAAGAAGATAAAATAAGATAATAATAATCTAAAATATAATCAAAAGTAACTATCAATATAATAAAATATGTATGCCTTTTGATTTTCTAACATAGTATTATAGCTACAGCGAATAAGAAGGTAGAAAGGCAATTGATAAATCAACAAGCGCTCATCATCTTAAGGAAGGATTCAAGTGAATTTATCAATAAAGGTCATAAGGAGATAAGAAGCTCATTTGATAAAAGGAAGGAAGTCTATTTTTCATCATTTAATTACACATATGGCCTCATTAATGAAATTTGAAAACAAGCTTCAAGGAGCATTTAACTATAGAGCATGGAAGACAAGAATGGACCTCATCCTTGCAAAGAATAAGGTATTTGATTTTGTACTAGGAAAGGTCAAGGAACCGTGAGATGATGAAGGAAAGAAGAAATACAAGGAAAATAATATTCTTTTCATGAACTTAATTGTGGATGGCTTCAAAGACAACTTGATTCCCTACATATACACTCTATACTCTTCAATAAATATGTATGATTATCTCTCAAAGCTATTTATAATAAATAATATTGGGAAAGTAGAAGGCCTCAAGACTGAACTTCCAACCATTAAACTGACTAAGGATGATACAATGTCCTCATATTTTGTAATAGTTTCCCATATTGGAGATGAAATACAAGCAATAGATGAAGTAGTCACTCAAAAAATAACTTGTTATTGCATCCCTTCTAGGACTACCAAAGTCTTAGAATGCCTTTGTGACTAGAATTAGAAGTTGGAATAATTATCCATCCTTCAAAGAAATGTGGTTTTCCTATATACAAGAAGAAGCTTGTCTCTTCTTGGTAGAAGGAAAGTAAGAAAATGAAGAAAATGTCTTAAATTCCTACTCTACTCATGTCAATAAGAAAGGAGGATATAATAACTGTAATGGACCAAAGAAAAATCAAGGGAATATTGACCTCTCTACGATAGAGTGATATCATTGTCACAAGATGGGACACTATAAGAATCAATGTCCTGATAATCCTAAGAACGAAAAGAGAGAAATGGACCAAGCAAATTTTGTTGAAGACGATAACCCTCTAAAGAAGTCCAAGGAAGAAGAGTATGAAGTCAAAGACTTATTCTATTAAGTATCATAAATCCTTCATCTATAGTATAGTTTTTTGTTTTAAATATTTATTTTTAGTTTTTATATATTTGATATGTTTTTTTTCTTGAGTTGTTTAAATGAATTAAAGGAATCCCTCACAAGTTTAGGATGATTTAAAATCAAGAGTGAGCTTCCCCGAGTTTTTCTCAAAATGTAAGTACCATATTCTTTATTCCTTTTCACTATTGATTCCCTCTATTTGTCTAAGTTTTATTTGTGCTTGTTTATTATCCTCTACCTTGTGTTTTCCTTAGAAGGAAAGTTTGCAGGAATACTTTAAAATCAGGAGGGAGACCTCAATAAAAGGAAAGAAGATTTGTTGCAGAAGGATTCCTTCAATAGGAAACCCTACAAGGTTTATAAAAAAGGATAAACTCAAGGTATGTTTAATACCAAATGATTTTTTGTTAGTATTCTTAATATTAAAAGGTACGACTATTTTTATCTTTCTTTACATTACTAACTCTCTCATGTCTAAGGTTTTTAAATCATAAATATTCTTGTTTTTTAGGATGATTAATCTCTAATCAACCCTTGTCACACATTATATCTTTTGTTTACTTTGGTAAAACCCCAATCTTTAGGGTTTGTTGGGTGCGTGAATTGCAGTTAAGCAAACTCCTTCAACACTTAATTGTCAACTCGGGGGTTTCGTAAACTTAGAGACGAAGCACAAGAAATGCCATAAATGGTATGAAATTTTCCTATCTCTATTCCTACTTTAATTGCAATCTTGCAGAATCAAAAAGAAAAATCACACAACAATTTACACCAAAGAAATTTTAGTGTTGGAATATGAAAGAAAGTACTTTGAGAAGAAACCAATGAAAGTAACTTTCAAACTGCTGCAAACAATCCTAATTACCAAATAAAAAATCTATGTTTATCTTCAGTATAGTTTTTGATATATTAACAATTGGGCCCTTGAAGAGATGTGCCTTCTTTAAGGATTTTCGTTCCTGCACTAAGTTTTTATTCATGTACTCCTGCAATCTGCTTGCACCAGTACAGGCACAAGGCTTATGTGCTGGAAGTATATTTTACACTTATACTAGATATTTATGTCTTTATGTAGGGGCTCTCAGCCTTAGGACAAGAGCACTTTGTTCTTGTATCAGGATATTAGTTCCTGCACCAAGTTTTCCAATTACTTCCAAGAAAAATTAAAGAGTGTGCTAACTAGGAAAAGAATTTGTAAAGGTGAACAGAACTCTGAAATAACTTCCACAAACAAAATAATGCTTCAACCAATCTGAACTTTGAAATGAAAATATACTTCGAAATAAAAATGAACTTCAGAAACCAAAGCACACTTTCTTCAATCAAGGAACTCTTTCATGCAGTCAAAGAAATTATCTAAGTATGACAACATGCTTTATCCCTATAATAGTTACCCACATAAATCATATCTACCTTTTAATATTTTTAACTCAAAAAGGTTCACTTTAAGAATTCAAAATGAGTTTTAATCCTTTTCTTAAAAGTGTAAAGTGCAAGTACATATCAATATGTTGTAACATAGTTCCTTCCCTAATTACCAAAGCATCTTTAATCCCTAATATTTTAACTCTTTATATTAAAAATACTTATATCTGATAATGAACACTCACTTGCAGGAATGTATTTAATCTATGTGAAAGAAAGGAATGAAAAATATTTGTTGTGATGAACCAATAAAATAAAGTTGCATAATTGTAAATGCACCAGTGCAGGAATAACATGCTTGCACGATCCAAGTAGAAGTAAACTAAGATTTGGAAAAGGAAATTACTAAAGCTAAATCAAACTTAATTAACATTCACACCACGGATCCATCACACATTGACTATCAATGAAATAGAACCAAAACTCTCGTGAAAGAATGAAACATAAGCTTAATACATGCTATGCATTTAAACGAAATCAACGCACACCTTTGACGAAACGAAAGAGAAAGGGAGAATGAGTTAGGTTGGCTAGGCCCTAGCCAACCAGCTCGTTTCTCATTTTAGGAAACTTTAAACTTCAACACTCACTGGCGCATTAATAAATAATTAAAACACAGGATGAAAATAACATGGCGCAACTCCTTTGTATTAATTTCAAATCAGCAAATTTACATCATGAGATCGAATCCATCCCAGAACGAGGGTGACAACAGCAAAATCACATTTTCACCAGAGTTACAGTAGCATTGTTATCGCTAGCTAATTCCTATTTGAAATCTAATTTTTTTACAACCCTTAGGCCTACGTCCATAACGAAATTACACACAGTCGTTCCAATCAAATCCTTTCAGCTGAAACGAAATAGCAATAGTGTTACAAAATAAGTCTGCAACTGTAAAGAAGTGCTAATCTAATCATTTTTCAGTGACCTAATCTTGACCATATCCTTGAATTTCCTCCTCTCTGAGTCCAACTCGAGATGACAGCAACTGAACAAGACAAATTGGAACGAGATGATCATGTTAGGTAGTGAGCTGTCACGGGAGTTGAGGAGTGAGCGGTTGCCAACAGTGCAGGAACCCTACCTCCACTCGACCATGCTAATGAAACGATTAATACATTTTCCTATCAAATACTTTAGGGGATAAATTATTAGTTGCAAGAAATATTAGAGGCATAAAATCTATTAAAATTATTAATTAAGTGCTTTGTAAACCTTAAATATGAAATATAAATTTAGTGCAGGAATAGACATGATTCTTGGAATAGTGCAGGAATAAGGAGGTTTGCGAGGATAAAATAGAGGTCTAAGGTTGTGGTTTTGAAGTAGGAAAGGGGGTCAAAAATGAAGCATTTTAGCCTACCAACAGGGTTCACTATAAAACCCTAGCCTTTTGATGCTTATAATATGTTGACTTTAATGATGAAACCCTAGTCTACTTAGGATTTATTGATAAAGTATAAAACTTATAGTTAAATCCTAATCTCTTATTATTTAAGGTTTTTTGTTGTTATCTAGGTCATATGATGAAACCATAGATTTTTAGGGTTTCATGAATTAGGGTTTAAGACAAAACCCTAGTAGTAGTTAATGAAATATCCTAGGAATGAAGCTTTAAGTGTATGTGCTTATGTATGTTTGAAACCCTAACTTGGTAAAAAAAATTGAATATCTAACATTAAATTTTTAGTGATTGTATCTAGGGTTTATGACAAAAACCCTAATAAATATTGATATAATATTCTATAATGTGATAATGAACCCCTAGATGTAAAAAAAATTCACTATGATTTAAGTCCTAATTTGATTTAGTTGTTTAGTCTTGATGATGTAATCTATGGTTTGTAACAAAACAATAGCAATTTTGTTGTAATAATCTAGGGTATGAAAAATGTAACCCTTTTTTATTATAATATTAGGTTTTGGATGTCTAACGTTTGATTTCTTATTCTAAGATGCTCCCATTATGATGACATTCTAACCATATATTAATAAAGTTAAATTCATGCTCTTGTATATTTGTGCTTGGTTCAACCTGTTGTTGAATATTTTGAGGTACATAGTCTTCAAGATGTTCAAGATGCTTACCTACCTCATACTTGATAATGACTTGATGATGTTGAGCATGATGGAAAGAAGGAGCTGCAAGAATCTCAGTAACATTGAAGTATACATTATTCATGATCTTATTTTCTAAGTGAAGGAATGATTTTTCAAAAGGTTGATGATGCGAAAGAAAGAGACTATGTGACTGAATTGTTGATGGATTTGTCTCCTAGTAGAAAATAAGCTTAGATAAAGAAAGCATATATATCCTCAATTAAGTGGGAGGGAACTTTGTGTAAATAAAGAAAGAATGAAGATTGGAGAATGTCTAAAGGACTATAAATTATTATTTTGGATGTTTTGGAAAGTTTTGAGTCTAAGTTTGGTGCTGCAAAAAAAATTGAAGGAAGTTCACATCAAAATGTACTTATATATTCATGATAACCTAAGTATCATCGGAATAGTTGAAGAACCTGGAGTTTCGTGCTAGCATACAAGAAAATATACATTTGAATTTTGATACTGGTTAGGGTCATGGACCTATAGTATATACCAAAATATGATCAAGTAGTTGATGTGTTGAAAAAATATCTTCCCAACAAGATGTTTGTTTTAGGAGCATGCTCAGATTGGTGGATGTGTTGATCTCTTCCTGAAAATGTTGGTGTACTGATAAATATATTTGATTTGAGAGGAAAAGGTGAAGTACTATAAAATTGTGTGTATCATGGTGCTTCAGAGGACAGTGTGGCCTGGTTAGTATTAAGATATCAGTTGATGTCTAGATCCTAAAGGGAGGTTATTTGTTGGAGCTTCAGCTTAGTGTTGATACCTGGATCCCTATAATGGTTGGTGTCATGGCATGGAGGCCTAGATGGTATATATATCATGTTGTATTGATACCATGGTTGTAAACTAATGGTACCTATAGTGGAAAATACCTAGATGAAACCCTAGTCCCTGTTGAGAGGATACCATGGCAATAAGGGTATCCTAAGAATTGAGGTCAAACTTGTATCGGTTGATCAATTATGAATACCTCCCTAGTTAAGAGGGAGTGTCAAAAAATGTAACTAATATCGATCTTCATAATTGTATTTGAGTCATGATGTAATATATTTGTCAAAATAAATAAAATAAAATTTATTTATAAGCATGGGTTTCATGCTTTGTTTGTTTTATTTCTAGGTAAAAGCCTCCATTGAAGGCCTCTAAGGTTTGTGTCATAATTCATTGTCCTTGTCATTATTATCTAGACCCTTCTTGGGCTTAGTATCTCAAGAAAAAATGTATTTTGAGTCAAAATTTTATTTTATGCCTCATCCACCAAGTCGACATGCCCTCTAGTCAAGTCGGTCTCATTACGAGAATTCGACCCTGTGGAATGACTATAAAAACAATGCTACTCGACCTCAATTGAACATCAATCAAGCAAGTTCGATCTAAAATTTCAAGAAGAAGAAAGAAGTGTGAAATTTCAAGGAAATAAGGAGAAAACCTAAATCAAAGAAGGAGAAACCCTTCCGACGGATTTGAAGACTATTTTTCTCACTTTTCTTCCACACGTGTGAGTTTTTAGGTTGCTACGGGAGGGCCAAAGTTGTAGATTAGCAGTAAAGAAAAATTTTGAAGTAGGAAGGCTAAGAATCTGAGTTGTTACAAGATTGAATCAGTTTGACAAAGGTTGACAATTGAAGTTTGTTTAATCATATTAGGAGATTGAATTTATGGATTGGAGGACATATTTGGGTATGGTCAAAGGTCTTGGTTATCTCATTTTATTTGGGTTTGGTCAAAGGTCTTGGTTATCTCATTTTATTTGGTTCTAAAGGAAGAGAGATAAGTTTTGGTTTTCCCCTAGAAGAGGGGTTTTATCCCTGGCTGAGAGCCTATATCCTATGTCTCTATTATTTTGATCTTCATGTACTTATTTTTTTGGTAGTTGCTTGATGATAAGAAGATAAAAGAGGATAATAATAATTTCAAAGATAGTCACAAGTAATTGTCATGATAAGATAATTTTTCTACCTTTTGATTTTCAAACACTAGGGAAATCAAGGAACTAGTCTCATTAGAGAAATTTTGAGGTCTAAAATGGGACTCCTAAGGAATATTATAAATATTAGTGGAAATAATAATAAAATATTATATTACATCATCAAATTTTAGATGGAAAAAAAAAACAAAACAAAAATAAAAACATTTTTTTCATCTCATATTTTACACTTATCTCCCTACGATTTTACTCAAATTTCAAGTGGGAGCACTTGTTGCATGAAAAAATTAATTCCTCATCCAAGGATTACCAATGTTTCATACTTTTGATAGACCTTGCTAAAAAAAAAATCATATATACATGAAAAAATTGTTGAAAAATGTTGGAAGAAATTCTCAACTTGATTTTTCCTTGATTAAATTGAGAAAATTCGAATTTCCATATCAACACACAACTTGGATGATTTTAACTTGTGTGAGATGGATTGTGCACCCAAATTAGTCAATAAATTCGAGTTGGAGTTAGAGTTCAATTAATCATATGTGATTTCTAATTACCAATCAATGTCAGTTATCTTAGGTTTGCAATTAAACTAGTTCTAACTATTGGAGGAACTAGTGGAGGGTCAAGTTGTGCAGTGGGACTTCAGTCAAACTCAATGATCATCTAGTTAATTAATAAATTAGCCAAAAATATCTAGTTCATGCAGATAATTTGATTTCCCTAGGCTTTGTATATATTCCAATGTAATGTAACATCAATTGTATACTAGTCTTAAGTGTACAGGTGTTGCATGTAGTCAAACAATCATCCTAAGGAATTGCACAATTAAATTTGAGGAATTTTCTAAATAATAGGGGGCTAATTCCTCAAGGAACAACGCAAGGAAATAGGATCTCAATCCAAGGCATAAAATGACTAAGTCTGGGTCAAAGGCCTTTAGTGAGAAGAGATATAGGTTGTGCACTTGCAAGGTGAGCTTAGTTGAGAAAATAAATTGTAATACATCTCTATCCATTTGATTAATGCAAGAGGCATTGGATTTTTTAGCAGATTTATTTCCCCAGATAAAAATACTTGTTGCATGTGTGTGACTTCTTCTTGCATGTCTGAATTTTTTGTTCTAAATTGTGAAAGAATGTCTGAAGAGCAGTAGTGTAGGTTTGTGTCTTGTGTTTTGAGTAAAAATTCATGAGCAGTTACAAATATACAACATAATTTCTACATGGTATCATTGCAAGATTCACATTAGAGAGGTAAATTTGAAGTTGTTTCTCAGTAGGTTCGAAATTGAAGATCGGTGTTGTAGGATTTCTTCAGAGCTGAGAAGGTGGCCTTCAATGGACTAAGGCTAGAGTATGCCTTAGAAGGCACTTATAATTTTTTTTCATGGAAGAATCACATGGAGTCAGTATTGGATGACAATGGACTGCTAGAATACATCAAGACAGATGTTGCACAACCACTAGAATCCTATGCTCAAAACCATGCTCAGTGGAATAAATATGTAGCTAAAGCAATGAGAGTCATATTGGAAGGAATACGGGATCACATTATCTCAAATATCCATGGAAAAGAAACTTCGTTCGTGATGTGGAAAGAATTAACATAATTGTTTGAGAATAATAGTGGCCACAGGAAGTTGGCCCTCAAGGATAAACTTCAAAGTATCAAGATGCAGAAGAATGACACAATTCTGTAGTATTTGAGAAATTTTACATAGTGTCATGATGAACTTGTCAGGGCCAGTGATAATTTCCCTAAAGAATAATTGGTAAGCCTATCCTTTTTTATGCTTCCCAAGAGATGGCACAGCTTTTAAGATTTATTGAATGGGAGGGAGAAGCTACTCAATTGGGAGTGCTTATGGTCTGATTGGGTACAAGAGTAAATAAGGCGAAATACCAGACATGGGACTTCATCCAAAGGCAAGGATGAAGAAAAATTTTCATTGGTTGGAAAGGAAAATAATGGAACAGGGAAGAAATATCAATCCAAACTAGAATCCAGTCAAGGGGGTAAGAATAAAGATTTTTCAAAAATTAAATGCTTTCATTGTCATGAATTCGGTCACTATGCCATGAAGTGTCCACATAAAAAGGAACGCAAGAAGACCTCAGGATTAGAAGCATGTGAAGCCTTGGATTCAAATTTTTGACTTGACTTTACCCTCATTGCATGCATGTCCAGTACAGTGATGGGAATCATGTGGTACTGGGACTCAAGTGCATCGTTCCACATGATGGGGAATAGATATTGTTTCAATGACTTAGAGGAGAAATACTTGCAGTTGCATATTGATATGGGTGACAACAAATGGTACAGTGCGGCCAAGATCGGTACAGTCACCTTTCAGAGGGAGTCGGGCTACCCCATCAGCCTCAAGCATGTCATGTTCGTTTAGAGCCTAAAGAAAAATCTTGTCTTTGTTGTAGTTATGGTGTAGGTTTTAACCCTGAACATAAATTATCTACACACGAATCTTATAACAGAAAATAAACAATAGCGAGAGCATAAAACATAAAACAGATAAACACAGAGATTTTCCCCTAGATCCCAAATCGGGACGACCAGCTTGATTTTTCATTATATTCCTTTTAGTGTTACAACACATATATATACATTCCGAAGCATACATAAACCCCAATCCATTAACCCTGGATTAGAACATAACCATAGTTCCCTTGACCGGATCTAAAAAATACCAGGGGCCGAAAACCATCGTACCCCAAAACCATGTGCAAAATCATGCACAAAACATGGGTGGGTCCGCCTATGACTGGGTCCACACACCAAACAATTTTTTTCCGGGGCGCTGCCCCGAACCCCAATAGTGGGGGTTTCCTCCCCCCTTGTGACCCCCCTGTTGTGCCCGACGCAACGTATAGTACGTGGGGCTAGTCGTGGAAAGAATATAACACATACCCAACATTTGGAAGACCGTAACTATGATTTGATATTCATCACGGTAAAGGCATTCCTGAGACAAATCCATGTTAAAATTTAATCATATCAGGGTTCATGTGAAGAACATGTACAAGATAGATGAGGAGGATTGTGTTACATTGAGAAAAAAGGCAGAGAAGATGTAGAGTTGCGATGTTGGTGAACTTTGGCATAGAAGACTTGGCCATTTGAATCATGTTTCTTTGAAGATAAAGTAACATATAACCACAAGCCTCCACAAATGATCACTTGAGTAGCAAGATGTATTTAAAGTATGTACTTTGGGGAAGTACACAAAATCCACTTTCCATGATCGGGACAGAAAAGCACATGCAGTCCTGGAAAGGATCTACTCTACTTTCTGTGGACCTTTCTCGACAGTCTCCACTTCGAGGCATAAATATTTTGTCATTTTTATTGATGACTTCTCATGGAAGTGATTGATCTTATTCATGCATAAGAAATATTAGACATTCTCCAAGTTTGTAGAATTCAAGGCACTGGTTGAGAAAGAAACAGGAAAGAAGGTGAAGGCTCTCAGGAGAAATATTGGAGGTGAGTATGTGTCGAATGAGTTTAAAAAAAAAATTGCAAAAAAATGAATTCAATGAGAGTTGACAGCACCCCACAACCCACAGCAGAACGGGGTGGCTGAGAGAAATAATTGTAGCATTGTGGGAGCAGCGAGGGTTATGTTGCATGACCAAGGCCTGCCTTTATACTTGTGGGCCTAAGCATGCAACACAGTAGTCTATTTTCATAATCGGATTCCTCATCGGATTCTGGGCATGATTACAATGGAGGAGGGTTTTTCGGCGAAAAGACGGATGTGTCGCACTACAGGATTTTTGGAGCCTCTATCTACTGCAATGTCTCCAAAGAATCAAGGAAGAAGCTAGAGCTGATAACATAATTGGGGGTATTTGTGGGTTACATGGAAACTCCTCATAACTACTGTGTGTACTTTTCATCCCTTAAAATGACATTTGTGTGAAGGGATGTAAAATTTAATGAGGACAAAGTGAAGCAGTGCTCTCTTGAGAGGGAGCTATAGATCCCACCAGAAGAGGAGATTTTAGCTCCAAAGGATGAGCCTCAGGAAATTGTATGTTAGCCACAAATTGAGGAGCAGAGAGTGGAGATAGCCACCCAAGCAGAACCATCCAGAGAAGGTAGGAAAAGGACTAGGGAAGCTAAGATACTTGTGCAGTATGTGAGGGAGAATGTGGGTGCTCCTTCAAATTAGCACAAGCAGAAAAGGTCACCAAATCAGTACATTGGTTGCATGGCTCTAATGACTGAGATTTTAGATATTGAGCCATCCTATTTCAAAGAAGCAGTAGATAAAATTGTATGTGTTGATGGAATGGTGGAGGAGTATGAATCCATTGTAAATAAAAGTATTTGGGAAGTGGTCCCAAGACCAGTAGACAAATCAATTGTGGGCTCGAGATAGATCTTCAAGGTAAATCAGGTAGTAGATGGAAGCATAGAAAAGTACAAGGAAATATTTGTGGCCAAGGGGTACTCTCAAGTTGATTGGATTGACTATGAGGATACATTTGCTCCTGTAGCAAGGTACTTATCCATTAGATCAATTTTTTCTCTAGTGGCACATATGGGGTGGAAGATCCACCAAATGGATGTGAAAACAGATTTCCTCAATGGAGTTACTATGGAGGAGGTGTTCATCAAGAAACCACAAGGATTTGAGAGTCTCATGTGTGCAGACTCAAGTGAGAGTTGTACGGTATCAAGCAAGCACCTTGTTCTTGGTACACCATGATCGATAGCTATCTCAATGGTTTTGGATTCACCAAAATTGAAGCGGATGCAAACCTCTATCATATTTTTGTAGAAGGTAAATTGTTGATTATTGTCTTATATGTTGATGACTTGATTTTAACTGGTGATGAGTAGCTGATCAGATCTTGCAAGGAGGGCCTCGTAAGAGAGTTTGAAATGAAGGACATGGGCCTCATGCACTACTTCCTCATATTGGAAGTATGGAAATTCAATGGGGAATTTTTTGTCTCACAGGGAAAGTATTCCAACGAGATACATCAGAGGTTTGGCATGGATAGTTGCAAACCCATGGAGACACTTATAGTGACCAACTGGAGGAAAGAGAATGCCACTTTAGGTGAGAAATTGGATGTTATTGTTTACCGGTAGTTGGTGGGTTCACTCATGTATCTTTTGAACACATGACCATATATGTGCTATGCAGCCAACCAGTTGATCCAAGTTATGGTTGGGAAAACCAAATTATTTTGGATGGAAGCTAAGCATGTTCTACGGTACCTTGGATGAACTACCCTCTTTTGACTATGGTACAAAAGGACAGACGGAGTGAATTTGTCTGGCTTCACAAATGCAGATTAGGTGGGGATTCCATCAAACCGAAAGAGTACATCAAGTGGAATTTTCAATGTTGGGTTCACAACATTTTCTTGGTACAGTATGAAGCTAAGATCTGCGACACTGAGCCTGAAAAAAAGCATAATGCATGGCTTCCACTCAAGTAGCATGTGAGGAGATATGGATCAGAAAGAAACTTGTTGTATTATTTGGTCTAATAATGGATCCAACTGTGATATACTATGATAATCATAGTTGCTTCAAGCTCTTTGAGAATTATATTTTTCATGATCAGTCTAAGAATATAGATATTTGGTATCAGCATTTACGGGACGGTGTGCATAGGTGGATAATGTTGTTGCAGTACATTCTAACAGAGGAACAAGATGCTGATATTTTGACAAAGGCCTTGTCAACAGGGAAGTTTGAGTTCCACAGGTGTAGGATAGGGGTGGTTGATAATCCATTTCTTGCTGAGAGGGAGTGTTGAAAAATGCATCAACAAATTATCAATTTGATTTTTCCTTGATTAAATTGAGAAAATTTGAATTTCCACCTCAACATACAACTTGGATGATGTTAACTTATGTGACATGGCTTGTGTCACCCATTTTACTAAGTAAATTCGAGTTTGAGGAGTTAGAGTTCAGTTAAGTATGTGTGATTTCTAATTTGTAGCAATCAAGGTCAGTTATCTCAAGTGTTTTTCAATTAAAATAGTTCCAACTTTTGGAGGAATTAGTGGAGGGTCAAGTTGTGAAGTGGGACTTCAGTCAAACTCATTTATCGTCTAGTTAACTGATCAATCAACCCAAAATATCTATTGCATGCATATAATTTTAGTTCCCTGGGATTTTTGGAGATTCTAAAGCACTGTAACATCAGTTGTAGACTATTCTTGAGTGTACAGGTATTGCATGCAGATAGATTATCAGCCTAATGAATTGCACAATTGAACTTGAGGAATTTCCTAAATAATAGGGGCCTAATTCCTCAAGGAACAACGCAAGGAAATAGGAACTCAAGCCAAGGAATAAATTGAGTAATTCTAGGTCATAGGCCTTCAGTGAGAAGAGAGATAGGTTGTGCACTTGTCGGGTGAGCTCAGTTGAGAAAATAAATTTTTATACATCTCTATTCATTTGATTAATGCAAGATGCATTGGATTTTTTAGACAATTTATTTCCCCAGATAAAAATACTTGTTTCATGTGTGTGATTTCTTCTTGCATGTTTGAAATTTTTGCTCTAAATTGTGAAATAATGTCCGAAGAGTAGTGTAGGTTTCTGTCTTATTATTTTGATTAAAAATTCATGAGAAATTACAAATCTACAACATAATTTCTACAAAAACATCATTGCAATCACGTTTTTATATATTTTTCGTTATTCGTCTATTAGGGTCCATCGAAAGTATGCAAAATAGCTACTCCTTGAATGAGGAATTAAATTATGCATCCAACAAGTGCTCCCACTCAAAATTTGAGTAAAACCATAGGGAGATAAGTTGAAAATACAAGTTGAAAAAGTAGCTTTTTTATTTTTTTATTTTTAATATTTTTACTTTTTTACTCCAAAAATGGTGATTCATCCCCCATGGTTTAAATCATCATCTTGAATCCTATTGTTTCTTATAAATTTCATTTTGGTTGTACATTTTTGTTTTGAGGCACATTTTAGAGCTCAAAATTTCTCTAATGTCACCTTAGGTTTCTTGTGCATAGAGTATCGACTAAAAAGATCAAATGAGGATAGGATGAATGGATCAGCATACCGATTTTCATATTTCACAACTTCAACCTTAGTACCAGAGATAACATTTTCAAACAATAAAAAGGGAGGTGGACAAGGAACAGAAGGAACAATAGGTTTCATAAATGAGATTGAAGGTGTCTCATAATTAATAAAATTTTGGATAGAACAATCAACTAACGATTCGTATTTATATTATTTCAAGGAGATTTGAACCAAGAGTTGAAACTTTTCTTTGAAGAAATACCATTCCACAGCTTATTTAGGAAACTCATAACATAGGTGAATAAATATATTAGAAAAATCCTTTATTGAATCATTAGACTTCATTCTAAGTTGATTAATTCTTTTATAAACATCTAGGTAATCATGTATGTCAAAGGCTTGATGAATATCCTTAAAATGTTGTTCAAATGAATGAACAGAAGCATATGGTAAGGTATGACACCACAACTTGACTCGACCTTCAAGAGTGAGGGTGAATAATTTAAAAGCAACATATCCACTATTAATTTCACGAGATTCACAAAACTTGAGAAAATGAGATGTATGCTCAGCTATGGATATTTCACCCTCACCATAAAACTTTAATTGAGAAAAATTATCAAAGAGTTACATGAGGATTTAAAATCTAAGATTCGATTCATTATAAAAACATCCCGAAAGTATTATTTAGGAATGAGCCATTCAAGGTAAGAGATTCAAAACAAACTCAATGGGCTCAGCTTGTCATCTGGCCCTCATACTGGTGTCAATTTTTTACGGTGATGGAATATGCCAACAAGGGGGTCTCCCAGATATGAAGTCCCAACTATACCTTACATTGTTTGGAGTAGGAGCCCCAACTGGGAATACGATCGGATTCCATTATTCTTAAGAATTTTCATTGGATGCAATTATCAACATAATATATTATACAACAATATTTGAATCAATAAAGTAAGTTTACATTGTAACGCATATATCGCAATGTATACAAGGTACATTCATGGAAGGGAAAAGAGATAGTGAGCCTCTAGAATAAAAGTAATAGTAATATCCTAAAAGAGACATACAAGAGCATGGAATGGGATCATTAGTTAACCTGAAAATTAGTTCACAAGATAACAAAAATTACAAAAGAAATTAAGAACACACATTCAACAAGATCCATGCTAAATCCAATGAAACAACCCAATTTCATTAGTGTGTGTTAACATAAACATACACCACAAACAATGAAAGAATAGTCTCACAATCATTCATGACATATGCATGAAAGTTTTTTGGCTTTGATATCTTCATATATCAAGTGAAAGTTCCAATATATACAAGTAAAATTTTCACACACTAGTCCCAATAGTGGATAATAAAGTCATTATTTTATCCTCCACATAAAGATATTCTCTCATATGCCAAGCTAGATAATCCAAGGTGAAAAGTTTAAGTCCCAAAATTCCTCTCGCTTGAGAGGTGAGGGTGTATTTAAAATAAATGAGGTGACTCTCCATCTCCCATGTGACCCTTGTCCTTCCTCGTGACTCTTGAGCTTATCCTGTGACCTTTTCAAATTCTTAAGTGACCTTTAGGCTTCTACATGACTTTATAACTTTCTAGTGACTTCATATTCCATGCGGGACCCTTGACCTTCCACATTGTTTACATTTCCTCATTTTAGAAAATAAAATCATTATATTCCACAAATGATTTGGAGAGACACATTGACACATATGACATTGTGTTGACACTTGTACAGGTCATGACTTGGAAATGATGACATGGAACTTCACAATGATGTGGAAATTCCAATCTCTTATATTTTCTGCTATGACTTTTAATTCTTCATGATGGATATTTTCTTGTTCTTCATATTCATCCTCCAAAGAATATGGATGAGTTTCGGAATATTCCAAGTCCGCATCTTTGTATTGATCCAGGATCCTTTTGTATTATTCATGATGGTTCTTCATTTTCTCCTTCTTCATAAGTGTTCTCATGTAGCCTCTCCTTGATGTCCTTTCTTAAGAATTACCCTGTCATGTTGCAATTGCAATACCTGTAGATGGATACCACTCATGAAAAACCAACATCAGTCCAGAAACCACCTATTCTACCTCTTCTTACTCATGGAATATGTTGATTGAGATGAGGCAACATGCAAGGGTTTTGAGAGCAAGAGGTTTGGAATTGTGCAGTTGAGGGCTATAGAAACTCATATATGGCTCACTACTGACTATAATTATGCAATGTGCAGTAAATAAGGGCATGGAAAGTCTTCTTGTGCGGTGAGGGGGCCCAGGAGGAAAGGTACATAGCTTGTTAACCAATGATATACAGTGAGGAGTGCCCAAGAAGGAAGAGACGGGGATTATGAAATTGAGAATTATAGGGACTAAGAGAAGGCCTCACTTTCCACTATAAATGTGCAATGTGTAGTAGGGATCAAGTTAGGACAAAGGATTGTGTAGTGAGGGATCTCAGTCAGGAGGAGAAGCATGGCTAGTCATTGTAATTGTGCGATGCATAGTGATTGAGAGAAGGATTAGTGAATTATGAAGTTGAGGACTTAAATGACCTATAATTTATCCCTTGATCACTGGAACTATGCAATGCACAGTTGGAGGCCCACCTGATGAAGAGAATTGTGTAGTTAAGCACCTCATAGAGACAAGGGGGCAGGGTTGCTTACTGAAACTAAGCAATGTGTAGTAACTAAAGAAAAGGCCTAGGCTACTGCGTAGTTGGGAAATTTAGTTACACATAGAGGCCTCACTTCCCATTGTAACTGCGCAATGTGAAATATAGGGCAAGAGATAAAATTAATTGTGTATTATTCAAGGTTAGGTAGCTAGATTAATGGCCTAGGGTTCAAAGTTCCTTTGTTTGTTGGGGGAGGAAGATTTTCCTCTAGGATTTCTTAGTGCACAGTTTCAAGAGGAAAGGGATGCTTCATTGTGGATTAGGAATGCACAATGCATAGGTCCAAGGGGAAGAAATATTGGTCAAATATTGAGCAAGTTGCAAAGACAGTGAAAGCTCCAAAATGGCTAAGTGTGGGATCAATAAGACAAGAGAGAACAAGACATGAAAACAAGCCTTGAACGATGATCTCACACTCAGATAACATCAAAACACGCCAAAAGGATACACATAACTCAAAATCCATGACAGAAAAGCGACACTTATTTTCTAAATGTGACATTTGAAACATCACTTTGTGACACTTAGAATACAGGTTACGACAAGAATGTCGATTACAGCCAGAAAATTCACTCCCTTATGGGAGATTTTCTAGCACATATTCTTATGATATATATGATAATATAATGTAGAATAATGGCTAGAGTTGCCTCTAGTGTTGCGCTAAACTACAACACATGCAAAAGTACAAATAGTTAAAGCAACAATTGTGATAATAAGAAAAAGTGAAAACGACACTTGCAAAATTTGAAGAATTCAAAGTGACACATGTTATAGTCAAGAGAACACAAAAGCAACATTTTTAAAGTGGAAGAAAGAAAAAATGACAGTCACAAAAGTGAAAGAGACACTTGTGAAAGAAAAAGCGAGGAAAAGCGATAGTTAAGAAAACTCACCCGAGTGATGGTACAATTGCAACTAAGAATGAGAGAATTTTTCGACTAACATTGTGCACTAACTATCGGCATGGATTATGTAGTGAACTATCTAGGAGGAGCGCACAATGCATTGTCTCTAAGGACTGTGCAGGCACTGTTATCAGGGAATACACAATGCACTACTTCCAGGGATTTTGCAAGCTTTTTTCTGAAGAATTGTGCAATGCATATTTGAAATGGTGGCCATTGACTTTCAAGCTCGCTAGAAAAGGTGCACTTATGAATGCATCAATTGTGGAGCATGTGTAAGAAAGTGGCTTCAACAATAAGAATCTCTTAAACACTTATTAAATCATCAACAAATCATGAAGTGACTAAGAACAATCAAGGAACAACATATCATAGGATTACAAGTAGGCTCCAAAATTCAAATGTAGGAAAAATTTTGGAGGGTGTTTATCGCAACGACAACAGTTTCCTACGGCATATCTTGGTGTTCATTTTGGTTTATGAGTGATTGTATTTACATGTTCTCTATTTTCTGCATATTATCTATTACATGTATAAACAACAAAACAATAATAACATATATTGAATCTAAAAGGAATTGACCCTTTCAATTTATTTTCATATATTTTTTGTAATGAACTCTCTAGTGGAATATCCATGACAGCTTACAAATGATATAAGTATTAGAGAGATATTTCTTTGAGTATTTTGTGGGAATTTGTAGGGATCAAATTGGTTAATAAAACCCCAGCCATGACCAAGGAATCACTTTGTGATAACCTGAAATATCTGACGGAGGAGAGGTTTGCAAAACTGTAAGTGCATATCACATATATAAACCTAATTTGAACCTTCTGATGGTGGATCTGACCAACAATATTGAGTTAATCAAAGAAGACGGGGGTTTCAACTCAAAGTTTTGATCGAAGAGAAAATTGTGGGATTATAAAGAACTAGAGGAGTTCATGAAACTTGAAAAAGATAAATCTAGTTCGATCATCATAAACCATTCACAATCTATTTTCAAGATGAAGCGAAGGTGCATATTAATCTATATCAAGGTGAGATAAATTCTTTGAAATTAAATGATTGGTTACAGAAATCAAAGGCTTATTTTAGTGTTCATTTTATAGAGGAGGAAAATAAAATTTCATTTACTTTTTTTAAATTATAGGGCAATGCCAAGACCTGGCGGGAAATCCACATGGAAACCCTTAAGTTAGAGGGATATCCTCCAATAACTAGGTGAGAATATTTTAAAACTTTCATCAATTCCTAATCATACCTTATCATATATGTAAACACCAATGGATCTAGTGGCATTACTTCAAGAAGAGATAGAGGTATAGTGTACAAAATTGCACCACCAAATGTAGGAAGATGGAAATAATGTTGGGTATCTCTCCCAAGAACCCAGGTGTACTCCTCAAGTATATAAGGGGTATTCACATCCATTTGCGAAATAAATTTATCCTAATCAAACCAAAAATGATGGACAAGGATTGTTTTTAGGTGTGGTACCTAGAAGACATATGCCAAATAGTTGTTCAAAGCACAAGGAACACCAACAAGCTTCCAAACAGGGGAAGAATTAGAAAAAAAGGGGGAAGGAAAAGAAGACAATAGCCACAACATACCAATGCAAATATCCTAAAAACAAAGTGCATATTCATGGTCACACATAGGAGAAGTTTTGGAACTTACATTCAAATTTAAACATGAAGAACTAAAATAAGGGTGTGAAGAAGAAAAATTTGACAGTTTTAGATGCAATAAATTGAGTGAAAAGTAGCTCAAGTGTGAATAAGAAGATTGTTTGCACATCAGCTTGAAAGGGGGTGAGTATGAGTATCCTTCAGCAACAAGAAAAGAAGGAGATGACCAAACTCTTCAATATAAAGATATAGGTCAAGAAGATAAAAAATGATGTTTTGTTCAACTCAAGATCACATGAAAATATCATAGCAGCAAATCTAGTCGACAAACTTGGATTAGAAGTTAATGACCATCCTATTATAAATATATTACGATGGATCAACAAGGAGGTGGGGAGAAAGGTAAAAAAATAGTGTAAAATTAAATTTGATATAAGTGTTGATTATATTGATAAAGTAGAATTGGATATAGTGTCACTTGATGTAGGTGGAGTTGTGTTTGGGAGTCCTTGCATGTCTATGGGGGATGCAATATTTATGAAAAGAACCAACTAGTATTGTGCCATCAAGGATAGAAAATACTTCACCATCAGCACAAGAGAAAGTTGAATATTTCACTCAAGTGCCAAAGAAACCACTAAATTGACTAGTTTTACAAAAAATTATGTTTTATTATTCTTAATAGAAAATCAAATTGTAGAAGATTCAATGAGAGTAAAAGCATCCCTGGAGGGGTGTAGTAAGGAAAAAATACAATAACTAAAATATTTACAATATTCTTGTAGGGGATACTTTTAGTACCCTAAAGGGATACTACCTAAGAGGGAAGTGGAGCATGAAATCCAATTGTTTTCAAACTCTCCATTTCCAAATATTGGGCTATACAAAAAGTTTATTTTGGAAGTGAGTGAAGTGAAGAAGAAATTGTAGCAATTGTTCGACTAAGGGGTTATTTGACCAAGTACCTCACCATGTGGGTGATCCATCATAGTTATGCCAAAGTAGAACGGGACTTGCGGAATGTACATTAACTATAGAGCGTTAAACAAGATTATGCTAGGAAACATGTATCCTCTACATGGGATTGATGAATTCTTGGATCAGTTGCAACAGTAAAATACTTCGTCAAGCCATACTTATAATCAGGGTATCACCAAGTTCAATTCAAAGAAGAAGACACCTGAAATACCGCCTTCAAAACTGGACAAGGTTTGTATGAGTGGATGGTCATGCCATTTGGTCTATGAAATTCACTAGCTACTTTCAAGAGAATAATGAATGATATAATGTGAACATAGCTAGATTCATTTTTCATTTTTCAATTGGATGATATACTGGCATACAATGCTACACAGGAGGAGCACATATCACATTTGATGCAAGTGCTAGAGACATTTAAGAAGCACCAATTACGAGAAAATCTCAACAAGTGTGAGTTTGCACAACAATAATTGGTGTATTTAGACTATTTGATTGGTGGAGGGGAGTTTAAGATAGATCATATGATGTTGGAGGTCATCATGAATTGGTTGGTGCCTACGAAGGTTTCAAAGTTTCGGAGTTTTTTTGGGAAAACACAGTAACTAATAAAATTCATAACTTCATTTTCAACAATAGTCACACCTCTCCACACCATAACAATCAGTGGGAAGAGTTTCTAAGGGGGGAAGTGTCAGAAAAATACCTTTGAAGAACTAAAAAGGAAAATAAGTCAAACACTAGTTCTCATATTACCACAACTTGCAAAACCCCTTCAAATCAGAGACAAGTACAAGTGGGTATGCCATGGGAGTGGTATTGATGTAGGGAATAAGGCTTGTATGTTACCATTCTGAAGTATTTTATGGGGTGTTTCTCAACTACATTACCTATTACAATGAGCTATATTCCTTGGTACAAGCTATCAAAATGTGGAAACAATATCTAATGTATAAAGAGATTGTCATCCATATATATCACCAGCCACTACATTTCCTATGGGCCTAGACTAAGTTATAAAAAAACAAGCATTATAAGTGGATGGGGTTCTTACAACAGTTTCATTTAGTGATTAGGCACAAAAAGGGAAGCAAAAACAAGTTGGCTGACTTTCTTTCAAGGCTACCCAAATTACAAATCACAACTTTTGGAACTCTAATGCACATGGAGTCTCTCACCCATGATGTATATAGAGAGGCATATATAAAGGATGATGACTTCAGGGAGGTTTATCAACAATTACAATGACATATTTGTGTGGATGATGGTGACAACATCGTTGACTATCATATCAATAATGGTTCACTCTATATGTTTTAAGAGCTAGGTGTTTCTAAAGGTGATAAAATACAACTATATAGAGAGGCTCACACCTCTAAGGTTGCACAACATTTTGGTGTTGGAAAGACAATTGTCAATTTGCAGAGATATGTGTACTAGCCCAAGATGTAAGAAAATTTAGTTGGGTTCATTAGAGGATGTATATGTTGTACCAGCGAGCCTAGTAACAAGAACAAGGTCTATATCATCCCTTATATTTACCCATTCATCCTTGGGAAATAATTTCCATGAATTTTTTGGGAGGCTCACCAACTATAAAGAAGGGACATGATTACCTATTTGCGGTAGTTGAAAAGTTCAGCAAGATGTGCATTCTCATACTCTGTAAAAATACCATCTAAAGGCTAGAAGAAACAAAGTTATTCTCTAAACAAGTCTGGTACACTTTTGGATAATAAGGAGCATCATTTCAAACAAGCACACTATATTTATCAATGCATTTTGGACTACATTTTGGGAGAAGATGAACAAAACGTTGAGGAGTTATATAACATTGCATCCACAAATAGATAGAAAAATTGTAGTCAACAGCACTTTGGTAGAACTTTTGAGGGGTTACAATCAGAACTTTCCAAATAAATGGGATGAAAATTTAGCTTGCATACAAAACTCCTACAAAAGATGATTCTCCACTTCAACTATTAAGTCACCATTTGAGACTTGATTTGGATATATGCTACATTCACCTTTATATGTTGTATGTGTACAACAAGGAGGAGTGATGGAGGATCTCACTAAGAATGCTTTAATAGAATTAATATTGATTGAAAAGATCATAAGGATCTATTTACATGTACAATAAGTGTTAAAGAGTTAGCAATGAATATATAAATCCATGCATGATCAACACAAGATAGAGAGGTCATTCTGAGTGGGAGATAGAGTATGGTTATAGTTGAACATGGAGCGGTTATAAGGTCCTCCGAAGAAAACCAAGGCTATGCATTATAGTCTTTTCAAGATACTGGAAAAGGTGGGAGATAATTCCTACAAACACAATCTACCACACTACATGTGCATTTACTATATGATGAATGTGGAAATTTGAAACTCCACGAGTCTTCAATTTTGGATCAAGAACAGGAGAAACACCTACATTCCATAGAGGATTTAGCACCAAATAATCAAGAAAAGTTGATAGAAGATACAGTTTTTAAGAATATTTACGAAACTACAAGACAGGAGCAGCATGACCTTTGACAAATTGAATTAAAAGGACAACTTCCAGCAAGGCCAAATGGTACTCTAGGAAGAAGGTAAAGGAAATTTTTCCTCGCCTCATTTAGTAAAATATTTTTGGGACTAAACGCATCAAAAAATGGGGAGGTATGATTTGAATTGAATCATTATATTATTTTCCATCCATCTTAATGCTTTCACAGTGGAAAAACTGGAGGAATGGGATTTTAGGGTCATTTTTACTAGTAGTCCTAGTTTAGAAAATTAGAGGTGAAAAAACTCAAGGGCCATTTTGAGACCTTAAATGAACACGTTTTGTGGTTCCAAACTTACTATGGACATAGATTCCATAATATACCCACCAATTCCTTTTCAACAGTGCAAGAATTTCCTCAATCAAAGCTTGTATGAGAAATTTTTGCCTCCGGGAAGTTTACCTATCGTGATTGACCACAGTAATTTGAAAGGATGCCACATTAGCTCCCAATACTCATGGAAAATGGGTTAGCCACATGGGTACTATGAATAAGAGTCTACAAGGTTCAATTTTAATCATGTTAAATGTTGAGTGGGTCAAATATAACTTTATTTGGATAAGAGGTTATGTTATAACTAAGCCACTAGAAGGAAAAAGGGTTCCACTCTATTTTCTTGCATTTTGTTCCATATTAGAGCATAGGAGTTGAGTGTGGATAGAGAGACAGTATAAAAAATGGGTTTTGTGTTTAGTACCAACCCATGGGCCATAGGTCTTGTTGACCACTCTGCTTCAACAACCCTATAGCAATACAACCTTTTTTTCGCAAAATAGATTTCAACATTCATACCATCCAGGATTCATCAACAGTCTTCAATTTGTTAAATATGTAAACTTGTTCTGCATGCTTTTAATGTAAATGATCTTAGTAATACCATCATGTATGTAACACACTAGGTAAGCCTATTATTTTGGTGATGATTTCTATCCTAGGAGGTTTTTCATCTCGTTGATTCATATCTGTCTCTAGACACAAATTATTGACAGAGTTTTACCCTCCAGCCTCAACCCAAAGCTAGGGTGGATTTTTTCGTCAAGATAATAGGTGAGTCCTAAATTTTTTTATCGAGCCTTTGTAAAATTTATTTGGTAATAATATTAGCTAATTGGCTAGATTATTTTATCACGAATCACTTGGTCTACTAAATCATATTTTGAGTCGCAGAATTCGGTAGATATTTGAGGGTCTATAACGAGAGGGTGTTCCACCTTCATGGGTTAAATGTATTTATCTTATGTAAATAATATTTTAGCCGTGGTTCTAAAATATTAGATGGTTGGAAAAAATTAATAATCCCCTCATGTGTCAATTAAGTAAATTTTCTTGCAAAAATAAACTAAAAAATCCTAAGCCAAAAATTTAAATAATTTGAGTCTAAGTTAAGTCTTAGGAAAAATAAATTCTCCAAATTAAAAATTCTGGGCGTTCCAGAAGAATTAATTTTTGGAGGTCCTCCACCAAGGGAATATTGAAATTTTGAAGATATTTTGGACCCTTGGGCCTTGGTGGTTAAGTCAAAGTCAATTTTTTGAGGAAATTAACTCAAATTAATTAATTTTGAGTTAATTAAAAATCAATTAAATAAAAAAATCAATTTTTCCTCAAAAATAAATAATTATGATGGTGATGATTAAAAGATAATTAAATATTTATGAACAATCGAGATTACTTTGACGGGGATCAAGCCATCTAGTCGTTGTAGAATTTAGTTATAAATTAGAGGTCATTTGTCACATCAAAGGATCCCATTTTTGAGTCGTGTACTTTGTCTTGAAGCTCTCTTGTAATATTTTCTGGAATAATAATAACACAAAGTCTTTGGGGTTTACTGTGATGGTGGTTTTCCTCTCATGCATCTTTTAGTAATATTTTTTTTAATGTTATGTTGATATTATTTTTAAGTTGTTGTTTAATAGCATTCATGGAATCATATATTGAACAGGTATCTTGCATAGGTTGTTGGGTTTGAAATAACATTTTAATTTAATTGAGTTAACAAGTAACTATAATTCTTGAAAAATTGTATTGTTGTTTTACATCTCTATTAATCTAACATTTTAATCTGAAGTGTGCAGAAATCATTTGGGTTTTAAAAAATTGGATGTTTGGGGAAGTCCTCGCCTGGAACAGATGACTCCCAAGGCAAGAGCCTTCCTGATCTAAATTCCTAGACTAATTTTAATAATTTCATCTTTCACAGTCTTTGGGGCTAGTACCCCATATTCTAAATTAATTATATTTTATAATTTGTGCTCAAATAGATAGATCTCTCTAGGAATAGCTCAAATATCTAGATCTAGGAGCAGAGTTGGACTAATACTCCTTGGACCTGATAGATTTGTAATTTAATTTTATAGATCTGAAGCATTTTTTAATTTTATTTTTTCTAACTTGGGATTTGGGTTTAAATTTCGAATTTTTTGTAAATATTTTGGGTCTTGATTTTTCATTTTTTTATTTGTCTAGATGTAGATATGAATTTTTACAAGGAGATGTTTGGATTGTTTAGACATATCTAGGCCTTGGAGGGTAATATATTATCTCAAATATTTGTTTGCAGGGAAAATTCATCAAGATCATTTGGCAAAAATTTCAGATCTGGGTTTGATAAATCATAGGTGAATTTGGGAAAAATTTGCTTAGCCCAAAAGGCCTAAGCAGACCCTTTCCTTATTTCGTTTCCTTTCTCCTCTTTTTCGATTCCTCTAGCAGCTTCCTCCCTCTTGGCATATCCTTCTTATACTCCTGTCATTTCTCCCTTAACCCTCCCGCTACCTCCTACAACCTCATATCTTCCCCGTAAGCCCTGAAACCGTTTTCTATTGCCTCTTTCTCTCAATCCGTAGCTCCTTTCCCTCATGTTGCCCCTCCTTAAACCTTCAACTCCTCCACCCAGATATGTACCTCCTCATCCCTTCTCCTCTCGTCACCCTTGCTTTTCTTTCATTACCTCCTTCTCTTCTCCTAGTCGAGCCCCCTATCCTTGTATGTTGCCTTAGATATTTTCCCTGATGCTTGTAGCAGCTTCTTGAGACTTAACACAACCTATTATTTGTTGTCAATTCCCTCATAGTAGGCCTAAAGAACTCATTTCATTTAGGCACTATCCTTCCAACCTCAAATCTGCACCTTAAATTTTAACGCGGACCTATTTTGAGCCTCTTTTATCTGTTGTCCGGGTTGCTCTTAGATTTGGTCTCATCCTTGGGGGAGATAAATAAATTTTATGAACTGGTATATATTTAGATTTTGTAGAGAAGTTTGGTTATGGACTCGTGTTTCAGGTGACACATTACTGGAAACTTTGGACAAGTATCTTTCAAGGCCTAGGGCCTCCAGTTACGTTCTCTAAACCTCTATTTCTATCATTGTATGATACATATAGCTAAAAAACATTTACAACAAGTGACATTAAACAAACAAATTAATCTATAAGGCTTGTCTCATAATTTTCTAAAGTCTAATCATGGTACTAAATTGCATCATTAATTTGATTCCATTTGAGAGACTAATCAATTCATAACTATTTGACATATTTTTTCATTAAATTGACATTGTCTTAATATCTTGATTTCACTGTTTTCATAAAACAATTTATTGTTACCCTAAATATGTCTTTGAAACTTAAATGAAGTTGATTGTTTACTTCATCAAGTTTTAGTGGTTATTTGGCATTAGGATTTTTAGTTTAAATGCTTGCTATATTTTTTATTTCCTAATTCAAAATCACACACATAAGCTTGATTCCTAATGAGCATTTAATCTCACACGTTTGGATTAGATCTCAGGAATTGGTGGTGTTTATCTTCCTAAAGCATTTTTGTTCTTTGATTAAGTTAAAGAATAAATGTGTCAATTCTCTTTTCAAATAATTTATTCTAAAGTGCATGTGGTTTAGATCTAATTGGACATTTGGACTTGTCAAAATATTTGTAAAATATCTTGGATAAATAATTTGGGAATTTCAAGTAATTTTCATCAATATTTTACATTGAGATTTCTATTATGAATTGGTGGAAAATTGAGAATTCCTGTCATCCATTTACTTTGTTGGCACTTTTAAAGATTGGAATTTATATTTTTTATTTGTATTTTCTTTTAAAATTTTTCTTAAGTACTTAGTATATAAGTCATAATAAATCGTAATCTAAGTGCTCTAATCCTTTAACAATATTGCTTCACCTTTTAATCTCACCTTGCATTAGCATTTTAAGTTAGTTGTGCATATTAAAATATCACCTTCAAGCATCATCTTGATTGGTATATTTCTAGGACAAACTTTATCATCTAGCTTGAGGGTTCTCTACAACTCTTCAGTAGTTAACATGGTGACCTTGTAGTCGTCGCAGCCATAGTCTCTGCAGCACCAGAGGCACTGTGTGATAGGAGAAAAACAAGATGTATATTTAATTAATCCCTAGATTGATTCCTGTAGGCCTCCTTCCCACAACTTACCTTGCATCTCAGCTTCAAAACAATTAAGGGAAATTCAAACTTAGAATAGGCATTTAAATAAAATTAACCAAGATTTTTGAATTTCACCTAGTTGTAGGATCTATATTTCATATAAGTTATTTGATCATCCATTAAAGAATAATTTTCTATATTGTGACTTAATAAACCATTTGTCTTTCAATTTTATTCTTATGATCATTTTAGTTAAGGCACTGGTCTCATAACTTTAAATCTGAATTTTCTAATCTAATTGAATATCCTAAAAGATTGCTCAATTAATCTCGCTTGCATTTAATTTTAGTCAAGTTAATAAAATATCTCTCGGTGCATCTCCTAGAAATTTGTTGGTTCCCAACATGTTTTCCTTCATCATTCATCTTTCACCCCTTAGGGGCTACCCCCCTTATCTTGCCTAGGAGATAGCTAGAACGGAGTGGGAAAAGATTAGAGTGGCAGCCTTTTCCCTAAGCATTGTGGCCCTTGGTGTACACTTTGGTCGATAAAAAAATTTGGCATCGTTGTCAGGGATAAATTTTCATGTCCTTGGTCCTCACGATATTCTTTCTAATTTTTTAATATTTTCCACCATTCATTATTCTGTCAAGCGGCACAACATTTTTTGGTACCGTTGTCGGGGAACCATTTATTGTACCTTGGCTTAGCGACATTCGTTTTAATCATCTTCATCTTCTTAATATTTCATCATTTCTTATCCGTTAAGCGCCACATTTTCAAGTGATTTGATATCTCACTAATCCTTTCATCTTCTCTATTTGCACCTTTAGCACCTGGACATTTCAGTTGGTTTCTTGTTTGGGTGGTGACTCCACTCATTCCTCCCTTGTTTATGAGACAATAAGCCTTCTCTGATATCCATATGGTTCTCAGTGACTATTTTTTTGGTTTCCTCCCTTTTGGATCTTGGAAATAAATGTGTGTTCAAGTGGTGACTCCACTTCTTTCATTTCCTACAAGAATTCCTACTAAGAAGCTCACTTCTTCTAGATCTCTTGATTTTTCTTAAACAAGGATCTCTCTCTGACATCCATCGACTCCTTTCCTCTTTATGAAAATCAACATGGATAAATTTCTTGCCTTGTGTCATTTACTAATAATATTCATGATATTCTATAAAATGTCATTGATAAATTGCAATTGTTCATGGGTAATGATGAAATCACTGCTACAAAACATATCTTAAATTTTACTCGTTGTATGATAATATATTGTGGACCTTCATGATATAATCATGAAGATTTCAAGATGTCACTCTTTCTCCTTTCCTTGGAAGGTGATGCTAGAGATTGTTTTTGCAATTGTCCTAATAATTCTGCTGATTCTTTACAAGACATGATCGATTATTTTAAAGATAGACATGGAGATCAAAATGGCTCATTTTTTTCCCCTAGTACTATACAAAAGGATGAAATTTATCTTGTCAAGAACCCAATTATCAAAGAAATATTTCAAGAAAATGTACCACATCAAAATATGTCATATTGCAGGCATTGTGCTCATTCTCATGATGAATCCACTTGCGTCATTGTAATATGAATCCGCGATATTGGAAAAGCGGGGACTAGTTGTGAAATCAATGTCGAAAATGAAAGGAAAAATGATAAACATCTTATCATGGAATAAAATAAAATGGTTAAAGATGTGCAATTTAGTCAAACACAGTTGATGAAAAACATGGAACTTGATCAAGAAAAATTAATAGCAGATCACACCAAGGATATGAGAACCTTTTACGCCAAATTAGAAAAACGTGATGAGGACCTAGAAACCATGAAGGTAAATCACTGAGTTCAAGTGACCGTCATGCAAAATCATTTGATCACTATGGAAGCAAGTCATAAAGAAGAAATGAGTTTGATTCAAGCAAACTATGATAAGATAATAAAGGACATGGAAATCAATTTTCAGAGAAGGTTGTCAGCTATAGAAGAAAAACATGATGAGGTAAAAAACATGAAAATTAATCACTTTGATCAAATAGTCACCACAGAAGAAAAGTGTTCTCAAGAGATGGAGGATATGAGGTCCAATATCCATAATCATTTGATTGTCATAAAATCAGATAATGACAAAGTAATAAGAGATATGGAAGTTGGTCATATATGTCTTCAGAATAAGTTGTTGACCATGGAGGAAAGACATGCTAAGGAAATCATTGTTATGAAGGTACCACACTCCAACTAGATGTATGCCATCAGAATTGAAAAGACCACTCTTTAGGATAAGCTACAAATGATGGAAAAGACACAGATTTTGGGACTTCAGGTCAAACCAAAGGAACCTGGGGGCAAGCACATAGTTTTTTCACGACCCACAGATCTCCCAGTCCATCGAAGCCATTGCCATCTCATCACAAGGAGGTCACTTTTGCAGTTAAGGACGAGTTGACTATGGTTACAAAGGAATTAAAGAAGGATCAAGCTTACGTGTCATCATTGATATATTATATTCAGAATAAGATTGGCCGTACTTAATATTATTTAGATTTTTTGTCCAAACATCTTCAAGATCAAGACAGGAAATCTATAATGGTAACATTGTTGACCTCATAACCCACCCAGAAGAAGATCAAAAAGAAGAAATAATAAGGAATCAGTTTGATGCGTCTAATAGACGAGAGAAAATCAATATTCAGATTCCTACAATATGCAGGATCGAGCATGGAACATCTTAAAAGCAACCCACATATTACCTAAAATTCGGAAGATGCTTAGTATACACTATGTTGAAGAAATCTGATACCATAGGGCATCCTCTGTATCGTATTTCCAACCCTAATCCTTGTTATTTCATATTTAAAATAGTTTTCATTTCATAATTTCATTTTTTTCTTTAGATTAAATTTACTTTTCATGTTAGTATAATTTTTACTGGTTACAATGCTTTTATTTTATATATTTAATGTTATATGATGATTTTTGGATGGATCCAACTTATATGAATTTGTGAGTTGCTTGGGTGAAGATTCTGGATTCTCACACTCCTTCAGTGAAGCAACATTTCCCCAAGTAGAGATAGATTTTGACCACTCCGTGTCAACGACCCTATAGTAGTACACCCCTTTTTTTCGCAAAAGGGATTTCATCATTCATACCATCCAGGATTCGTCAGCAGTCTTCAGTTTTTTAAAGATGTAAACCCATTCTACATGTTTTTAATGTAAATTATCTTAGTAAGACCATCATGTATGTAACAACCTATTGATGGCTCGAAATTATATACCTCAACATTATAAGGGAGACCACCCGGTCGGGAAATTAAACCAGTTCATTTTCCGTTGAAATGGTGATTCTGACTCATTAAACTAGGTCGAGTTAATACCTTCTCTATATCCACTGGGACTCAGCCAAGCCACAACTAAATTTTGTCTCTTTGATAAGAGGACTTCTAGAATGTAAGATGAAAATTAATCCTAGAATGCAAGAAAAGGGAAAGAAATCCTAATCCTATCTTGATTAGGAAGATGTAGATCTAACCCAACCAAGAGAAAAATAATTAAATGATTGGTATTTTAAGCATGTCTGACTTAAGATGAATATGCAGCTAATGTAGTTCAATTAACTAATATTATGATAAACAAACATGTCATTCAGATATCTATTAATCACGAAGAATAAACCAAAAACATTAG
Organism: Pinus albicaulis; assembly: GCA_034641835.2. Classification (NCBI taxonomy): domain Eukaryota; kingdom Viridiplantae; phylum Streptophyta; class Pinopsida; order Pinales; family Pinaceae; genus Pinus; species Pinus albicaulis. Next base: position 1,563,586,553 of record CM076575.1, on the reverse strand, counting down.
GAAGAAATTCACATAATTCCAATGGTAATTAAATCATAATTAGATGACATACTTCTGAGTAAATAGTTACTTAGAAATCTGATTTAAGAATAAACACAAAAGAGAAAATTAACAACAGATCTATGAAGTTAATGAACTATATAGCTAATTCAAAAAAAACCTTCATTTTCACATTAAACAATAGTTCTCAACATGAAATACATTTTATGCAAATCTGTTATTAAAAAGATGAAATTTACATTAAAAATAATAACATTTAAAATACAAACTAATTAAAACCCGATTTCTTGCTCTGTTTTTTAAATATGGTCTCCTACAATCTCCTCCAAAGCATAAACTTTGTTGTTAAAAACAAGAGCTAAAATAGTGAAAGATCTGTCTCTCATACATAGTTTAGAATGAAAATATACAAACCCCAATAATTCTCAGAATTTTGAATGATCCTCTATACCTACAGCCTGAAACCCCTATTACAATAGTGCTTTAATTACAAAATTGCAGAAGAGATAAGCCCTTTGCACATTCTACAAACCACTATTTATAATTTACAAAATGAATTCCAAATAGGATAGTTGTTGAAGAACAAATCTGCTCCAAAAAATTTCATTGGTTAAATTTTTTTCCTTCTATTGTTGGAGCAATTACATTGATTGAAATATTTTCTTCCTCATCTCTTCCACTATTCTCCTGCCACAACCAATTGAAATTTAGAAATTAAAATAAATTTGGTGAACAAAATAGAAAACAAAATTCCATTCTCAACAAATTGTTTAAAAATAAAAATAAAAATAAATTAAAATCCAAACCGAATTCAAGATGTGATTGCTTCTGTTGAGTCTGATTTTCTTTTGAGAAAAATTGAAGGAGAAATTCCAAAGCTAATAAAATTTGTCCAAATCAGCATAAAAAATAATTTTGTTTCAAACTCATCACTTTTCTTTCAATTGGATTTTTGGGTTATTAAAAGATGATATTTTCTAAAATTAACCATCCCATGTTTTTCTTTCTATCATAGATTTCCAATGAGCTATTGTGGGCTTAATTTGGTTGAGTAAATCTCCATATATGCCTCTCCAAAGATAAGGTGCCAAAAAAATCTGAATTTTAGAAAATGTCATATCTCGGTTAAAATTTAGAAAATTTAATTAAAAAAAAAACTAATTCTAAATAAATGTACAAGTAAAACTAATTAATTGCTAATTAATTACAATTTTTTAAATTAATTATATACAGTTTATTCAAAAACATTAATTTAAATTACAAACTAAAAAAAAGTTTAATTTAAATTACAAACTAAAAAAAAGTTGAATTAATTACAGAATCCAGTATCCTATGAATTAAATTATTTTAAAAATAAAATAAAATTAAAAAATTAATTAAATTATATACACAAATCAAATTATAATTATAATTAATTAAATTATAAATTATATACAAAAATGGTATTAAAATTTAATTTAATTAATATTAAAATCACATCATTTAATATAAAATATATAAAACTTTTATGTACAACTTCCCCTTTTCATAGTATTACAAACTTTCCATGTTATGTTGAAGACTTTGGAGGTGTAATAATATCAGAATATCGGAGAAAAGGATTATCGTAAGTCTTTTTAAAGAGGTGTTCTGATACCGTCTTTTTAAACAAGTGTTCTGATACCCAAAAGGCATCGATGTCCTAATGTTTTAATATAACGCTAAAGTCAAATAGCTATCGAAGTAAATAATTATCAAGAGTTTGAAATATCAGAGATCTCCAATATCGTAACTTTTAGTGAAATGCCTCTAATATCAAAAAGCTCTGAGGTCCCAATATGGAGTTGATTGGAGGATAGAGAAATCGAGGGAGAGAGAATAGGAGCCACGTGGAGGCATAAGGTATATCGAAGGAGAAAGAACCACTTCATATCAAAAGACATCGGAAGAAATATGCATCGGAGGTTTTCTAAAAAGAAAGACTCTAAAGTCAATCAAACACACACAGGACATCGAGCATCGCGATTTTTGGATATTGGAGGCTATATAAAAAGGTTATGATATTATGATATGTCCAAAATTCGATACAAGAATCGTCCTAATATAACAAATTTTAATATAAGTGCTTTGTAACCAACCCATCGGATATGAAGAATATCGGAGGTTTCATGACATTGGAGTATCGGATTTTTTTGAACATCGGTGGATTTTAAAAGAGGTGTTACGATATTAAAAGGTCTTGAGGTTTCGATATAGAATAAAGGAAATGAATGGTTGGAGTGGGAGGTATAAAAGTGGAGCCCACGTAGAGTGGGTCCCTTCCAAGTTCTACAGCCACTTATATTTATAATATTCATATTTTTTCTCGGATGCAATGGTTCTATAAATTAATAAAACTAAATTAATTCATTAAAATAAATTTAAAAAATAATATTTACAAATAATATATATATATATATATATATATATATATATATATATATATATATATATATATATGTTTTGTACATTTTTAACCAAGGCAGTAAAAATCATGAAACTTTGGTGAAGCATCATTTGCAAACCGTGCAACCAAATGAGAAGAAACAAGTACCGATGGAAAGCTAGCGAAAAATTAAATTTAATGAAGCAATCAAAATAGAAATCCGATGAAAATGAAAAATGGAAAAATTGTAAGACACTTAACCAAATGAAGATCATAAAAGGTGGTTTAGCCAAAAATTTAAGGAAAGGGTCCCCATTATTTGAAATAAATAAGTCAAAAATGGGGGGGTTGAGTTTTCACCTCAACAATGGCGACACACATAAGAAGAACCAGTTATCTCTGGTTAAAGATGATGAACTTCAGTTTACCCAAATGTCAAAAATAAGGAATTCCATCGAATTGTCACACAATAAAACATTTCCATGGGTCCCATATAAATATATTAAGTAATATGAGTTTGAAAAGATAAGTACTCAAAAGAAGACTTGAGGAAAATTCATGAATCCAAAATTTGGGAAAAATTTATTTTAAAATTACCTCATATGATAAATAGAAGAAGGTACAGATAGTAGTTTTCTGATAACGCATATATACATCGTTATGAATTATCTCTGACATCGCTTCTCTGCCAACGAGCTTGAACAGTACCCCGGTGAAGTTTTATTTTATGCCATACATACATAGCTTCACTGCAAGCTAGCGTCCATAACCCCGACATGTTTACTTGTATTTCTCATACTTCCTCTTTTAATCACCCTTCTGATATGCGCATTTGTGAGATTTTAGTTTATGATGTACCTTAGTGAAAGAGGTGGGATGATAATAGAAACTTATGTTAATGGATATAATACTTCCATAGGCCTTTATATAGTGGAGGGGTGGAAGGGATTCATTGAGTTAAACTCAGATCAGTTCTTTCCTTGAAAATATGAACTATATCACTTATAAAGGATATGTGTTCCTCCATGCAAAATATTTAAATCAAGAGGACTTTATAGTTCCATAAAAATATACCTTTGGTAGTAAATGAAACTCATTGAAATAAACAAAGTAAATATTTTCCATGTATACCAACCATTGTTGGGTGAGGCAAAGGTCTTCCACATAAATCTTAGTGTAGTCACCAAAATCAAACCAAAACCGAGATCAAAAGGAAAAGAATTCGAAATTGAAGTTAAAAGAAATCAGCAGACTCCAAATATATATATATATATATATATATATATATATATATATATTGAAATAAAAATATTAAATTTAAAATACAAGCCCCAACAAGATTGATTATACAACTGTCTCAAAAAAAAAGAGTAAGAGAAGATAATCATGTGAATGTTCATCTTTTGTTGAGAATATAGTAAATTTTGTCCTGAGGAATTATAAGCGATTAGGCTTCTAAAATTAAAGAGTGAATAACAATCATAAGATATAATAAGCTAAATGAAAATTCTTTGTCTGCTGCAAATTTTCTTGTTTCAAAGCAAATCTTGCATAAAATAATCTTAACCAATATTCTGATAAAAGAATTTCTTAAGAAACAAGTAAAAAGTTCAGGGACTCCCCAATTTAGCCAATTCGATAAACATTGTAACTGTTATTCCAAAATTTAGAGGCAAACAACAAAGAGAATGAGCTCCAATTTGAGTTTGTAGAAAAATAATTAGGCGAGACCTGCACAACAAAGATAAAGATCAGTAAAATTAAAAATTAAACTTAAAGAATTAAAAAGAATGAAGATGGGAATGTGAGACTTACCATTGGATAATCTTGTTTAATTTTATCTAAGAGATATCATTTTCTCCAACAAAGGACAGCCTCTTCATTTGACTGAAATTAAAAGCATGAAGAAGTAACTTTCAATGCAATTTTCATTGGCCCGAAATCCTAACTTCATAAACCATGGCAAGCAGTAAACTAGAAAATGATGTCTCACTTTCAAGGAATTTAGAAGTAAACCAAATCCACAGAATTGAGAATGAAGTGATGTTTATTTATGATTTGCAGCAAGGATTGTTCTCTTAATATTTCAAATTCCATATCCACTCCATGATTCTCATAATTTATCCAGAATCAAGACCAAGTCCAAACAATGTATTGCATATGTGTCTATGGAGAGGTATTGAGATTCTGTATTTTAAATATAGAGTGATATCAAAACTCAAATATAAGAAAAATCAAATATGATTTAACTATGATCCTCTACCTTTCCATGTTTCAAATTCCTTATCAATTGTTGCATTACCATAGTGGTTTCTCAAGTGTTCCTTGAAAATAAAATGAAGATGCACACTAAAATATGATTGAGATAGTGAAATGGGCATCCAATAGTGAGACAAAGGAAAAAACGTAAATAAACCACATGTGATGAAATTTCTCATTAACCAAGAATATTGTCGAGAAGAGTAAAAAAATTTCCATATGCACACACCATGAAGAATGTATATCTCCAAAATCACAGTCAATGAATGAATACTTTGATTTGATGCAATTGTAATTAAAATAGATCCAAGCTATTGATTACCATGATAACATGAAAGTAAGTGTATATATACAAAGATAATCAAGCAAGACTTCATATGAGCATAGTGAAATATCAGAATGAATTGATCAGAAAAAATACGAGGCTACTTAACCCAATAAGTTGAAGTTCCGAGGTTATGAGAGAATCAAAGTGAAAGGTAATGGCTCAAATATTCCAAAAAATTCTTAATGGGAAAAACTTCGATAAACACAGACCTTGATTTATAATGTTTTCGGTGTCATTCG
>CM076575.1:1563397471-1563581223 GCA_034641835.2 Pinus albicaulis | reverse complement strand
TGTTGACACCTAATCCTATGGGTTGGGTGTGGATATGTAATATTGTATAATAAATAATATTAGGAAATAAGGAAGGCCAAGAGTCATTGGGAGATGAATCCCAATAGCCTCACCTCTATGTATAAATACATGTTCATTCTTCATTCAATAAAAATTCTGATTTGAGGAGTTACCTCCTGGTTTGACATGGTATCAGAGCCAGTCCCACTATTGGCATTTTTGCCTGTGGTGTAACTCCCTCATTCCTTTGCTCAGTCAAATTTTCTGTATAGTTTTGTTGCTCCATTAAATTGATGCTATATACTGTTATTCTTCATTTTTTTTTATCTCTGCACAGCTCTGACATTTGCAGCTCTTGAAGATTCTGCAGTTCCTGAAATACTGCAAATTGTAGCCCCTGCACACACCTGCAAATTCGGTAATTAAAGTCCTGCAATTTCAAAATCTCACCTACCCAACCCAATACGTTCGCGCTCACTTCTCCCTCACCTACCCAACGCACCTCACATTTCCCTCACCCGCCATCTGCTATCCCTACTCCATTCAGCACTCTGTCATAGTCAATAATACAGCGTGGTATGCATCGTTCTGTCCATATAATAGCGCTCTCACTGCAATACAGCTTTTTCATATTTAAATAATACAGTGCCACCGCCTACAGCTGGTTGTAATACGTTGCTCCTCTCTACATCATTACGCCCAACTGTAACGTGTCGTCTCCATATCTACCCTACCTCCGCTATCACCCCACCCCCACTACATTCTACACGCCCCCCTCTCTACAACATTCTCCTTAAACCACATTCAAACACATTTATTCACTGCTATTCTACCCCATTCAAACGTATTACCCATGCTGCTCTGAACGCTACCTCATCCGCGAGCTCCCTCTCCATGCATACACTCCCTACAACCCCTCCATTTTAAACGACTCCTCTCCGTCTTAACTGTCACTATCCCTGTCGCTTGAGGACCCTCCCCCACTCTGTTGTATTATATACAATACAACGCTCTCTTATATATATTTAATACGTTGTCGACTATTCCACTGTTCAACATAATACGCACTATTTTTAACACCACTCCAGCGTTTTATTCCACCCCTCCACCCTGTAATACACTGTCATACCTTCTGTTCATTAATACTACCCTCTGTCCACTATTTTCGCCCCCATTAATTTAAAGAAGCCGCCCTCTGTCCACTATTTCATACCACCGCCTGTCATTCACTCCATACTACTCTCTGTCCGCCTGTCATTCACTCCATAGTTCGTTCAAATTTGTCATATTATACTCCATCTCCTCCCCAACCATATAATATAGTACCCATACAAAAAAAATTTCTCCAAACAAATATATATATATATATATATATATATTTGGTGCAGAATTCAGTATTTTCAGCAAGAGTTTTTGTCCCCTTTAATTGAGTAAATTTCCAGAATTGACGATTTTCTAGCAAAATTTTTCCTCTTCAAAAGAATTTTTTTCCAGCAAACTAATGCATTCTCTCATATCTATTTTTGGGGTGGTTCTCCCCGTCAAAGAGAACTATCTTGAGTGGTCTCGGAAGATTAAACACACACTCATTTTTAATGAGTTGTGGAAAGGAATCTGTGAAGGACAAGAAGGAAATCCACCAGCAAAGCCCACTTCAGACAAAGAGCTCGCCATTTGGGAAAACAAGAACTGCAAGGCCTATGCCTTGATTGCAGCTTCCGTAAATGAAGAGGTGAGTCTCCATATTTCATCATTCTCAAATGCTTATGATGCCTTGAGCAAGCTAAAAGAACTCTATGACTCACATTCAGAATTAGAAAATGTTCAATTGATGATTAAGCTGTTCAGCCTTGAAATGAAGAATGATGATCCCCTTGCTTTAGCTTCAGAAGTAAGATCTATAATGCATGAAATTGAAAGAACTGGTGTAAAAATGGACATATCTCTCATAGCATATGTTAAGGCATTATATCCGACCTACTCACATTATCTTGAGTCTTTGCAAGCAAGTGGGAACCTTGAACATATCACCTTTGATACACTTGAGAAAAAGTTTGCAGAAAGAGAGAAAGCTTTTGGGAAGATGACAGTCCCTTCATCTTCTGAAGAGGCTGCATACTTGGCACATAGAGAAAAGAGTCATGCTCTAGATTCATCCAGAGGAAGAGGTCGCAGAAGAGGAAGAGGAAGAAGAAACTTCACAGAAAGGGGGGGCAGACAATCTGACAAATCCAATATTCATTGCACACGTTGCAATAAAGATGGACATGATGCATCCAAATGCAGAACACCTTGGGAGAAAATTGAGCAGCAAAGAAATCAAGAAAAAGGTAAAACTAATGACAAAGACAAAGCTAAAGCACCTGAATCCGCTCATTATGTTCTAGCACATTGTAACAATGGAGTAACTGAAGACTTGTTTGATGTTTCATTTACTTCATGGAGATATGATTGGTTGCTAGATTCAGGAGCAACATGTCACATGACATTTAGAAAATATTTCTTTGAAGAATTCACTGAAAAAGTTGATGGAGCAGTATATTTCACAGATAAATCCAAACTCAAGCCATCAGGGCTTGGCACAGTCAGGCTTAAGTTGCCTGGTCTTCCAGATCATATCCTACATGAGGTTCTATACCTCTGTGAGTTGAGGAGAAACTTGTTGTCCCTAGTCCAAATCCGCTAGCAAGGACACTCCATTCACTTGTTTGATGGCAAGGCAGAGGTCAGAAAAGCATCAAATCACTCACTTGTCATGGAGGGAATAGAAGAAGGGAGACTCTTGAAGCTAAAAGGTTCATCTGCTCATGCTCAAAACTTTGCATTCAGTTCACATCATGATGAAGGTACATTCCCATCAAGTCTTTTATGGCATGCTATATTTGGACACTTAAACTATGAAAGCCTTCGTTTGTTGAAGAAAAATGGTGTTAATGGACTGCCTACAATTCCTAGGAAACCTAAGGAATGTGATGCTTGTATTCTAGGAAAGCATAGCAAACAGTCATTTCATGATTCACACTCCAAAGCACATAGAAAACTTGGGCTTATTCATTCAGATTTATGTGGCCCTATGCATGTTGCTTCTGCAAATGGAAACAAATACGTGATGACATTTATTGATGACTACACCAGAATGTGTTGGATTTACTTATTGAATAACAAGTCTGATTCTTTTCAAACATTCAAGAATTTTCATGCATGGATTGAAAATGATGCACAAACACATATTGGGTCTCTACGTACTGATAATGGAAAATAATACACTTCAAACGAATTTGAAAATTATCTTCGTCAACATGGAATCAAACATCAAACAACTGTGCCATATAATCCCCAACATAATGGTGTAGCTGAAAGAATGAACATAACTATTTTAAATATGGTCCGCTCCATGTTATATTTCAAGAATGTAAAATTGATGTTTTGGGCTGATACAATTCTATGTGCTGTTTACATAAAGAATAGGTGTCCTTCAAGTTCAATTAGAAAAAAAACTCCTTTTGAAATGTGGCATGGCCACATTCCTTCGATAAATCATTTCAAGGTCTTTGGGTCCACCTGTTATGCCTTGATACCCAAGGGTCAAAGGAACAAACTTGGTGCTAGAAGTAGAAAATGTATCTTCTTGGGGTACTCCAATACCTCCAAAGGATATCGTCTCTATGATGAAGCAAATAAGAAGTTTGTAATAGTAAGAGATGTCATATTCCTTGAATCTTCCAAGAGTGACAAGGTTGTTGAGCGGCAACTTGATCGCCTAGATAGATTCACACATGCAAAGTCTTTCCAAGAATTTGATAATGAGATTCCACATCTTGAAGGGGGGATTCCGATATTGAATCAAACTATGGAATCATGTCCTGAAGCACTCTCTCCCCCACATGAAGAAACAACCACAGATGAGACATTGAATGATGTGATTGACAGAATTGGGAGATTGAATCTTGAATCAATCCCAACTCTGTCAAATGACCAGCATGGGCCATCTCAGAAAGGTCCTCCCAAATGGCTGACAAAGACACTGGAGAATGTTCATCCTGATGAGGTTGGAAAAACAGGAACAAGAAGTTCCACTCAACAAATCAAAGGTGATGTAGATAATTTTGATTCTCCTATTGATATGGATATTGCTTATAACTGTGAATTGAGTTTGTCTACAGATCATGAACCAACTTCCTTCAAATAAGCCGCTTCTCATGATGAATGGAAAGAAGCGATGCAGAAGGAGTATGATGCCTTGATAAAGAATGGCACTTGGAAGCTGGTTGATCCGCCTTTGGGAACAAAACCAATTGGCTGTAAGTGGGTCTACAAGAACAAGTATAAAGCATATGGCTCACTTGACAAGCACAAGGCCAGGCTTGTGGCAAAAGGTTTTGCACAAAAATAAGGAATCGATTATGAATAAACTTTTGCTCCCATAGTAAAATGGACCACCATCCGGACTCTCTTTGCCTTAGCAGCTCAGAATGGATGGAAAGTCCATCAGATGGATGTAAAAACAACTTTTTTGAATGGAGATCTAAAGGAGAAAGTTTATATGTCCCAGCCAGAAGGATTTGTTGTAAAGGGTCAAGAACACAAATTTTGCAAGCTTATAAAATCCTTGTATGGCCTCAAGCAAGCACCACGAGTCTGGTATGAGAAATTAACCGAGCATCTTCTGAAACTTGACTTCAAACATTTTGATCTTGATGATGCAACTTTGTTTGTTAAGAAAGTTGGAAAAACAGTTGTATATCTTGTGTTATATGTAGATGATCTTTTGATAACAGGGAACAATGAGAGCTATATTGCATCCATGAAGAAAGAATTGAAGAAAGGTTTTGAAATCACTTATTTGGGTCATGTTCATTACTATCTGGGTATTGAAGTAATTCAACATCATAAATATATATTTCTTTCTCAAAAGAAGTAAATTAGAGATCTCTTAAACAAGTTTGGCATGGATGAATGTAATCCCTTAACCACTCCAATGGAACAAAACTTGAAGCTCACATCTGTTGAAGGTAAGGAATTCGAGGATGCAACTAAGTACAAACAACTTATAGGAAGCCTTATCTACCTAACCACCACCAGACCTGACATCTCATTTGCTTTTGGAATCCTCTCAAGGTTCATGCAAAAACCTTGTGAAGGACATTGGTCTGCTGCAAAAAGAGTGTTAAGGTACTTGAAGGGGACTCAAGACTTTGGACTCAAATATACACAGGTAGGCGACTTCAGCTTGATCGGATACTCTGATTCAGACTTTGATGGTGACAAAGAAACAGGGGTGTCTACTATAGGTTACACCATGAGTCTTGGATCAGGATCTGTCTCATGGAGATCACGCAAACAGTCAGTTCCAGCAGATTCCACAACTGAGGCAGAATATGTGGCAGCAGCTGAAGCAACAAAAAAATTGTGTGGCTTCGGAAAATCCTGGAAGATTTGCATATGAAACAAATGTATTCCACACCACTCATGATCGACAACACTTCTGCAATAAAGTTGGCCAAGAACCCAAAGTTCCATGATCGAACAAAGCACATAAATACAAAATACCATCTAATTCGACATCATGTTCAGGCCAAAACCATCCATCTACATCATTTTTCCACAAATGAGAAAACTGCTGATATCTTCACCAAATCACTTGGAAGAGAAAAGTTTGAAAAGTTCAGATCAATGCTTGGGCTCACCAACATCCCTTCGGATTAAAGGGGGGAATGTTGACACCTAATCCTATGGGTTGGGTGTGGATATGTAATATTGTATAATAAATAATATTAGGAAATAAGGAAGGCCAAGAGTCATTGGGAGATGAATCCCAATAGCCTCACCTCCATGTATAAATACATGTTCATTCTTCATTCAATAAAAATTCTGATTTTAGGAGTTACCTCCTGGTTTGACAAAGGGAAAGTCAAATTTAAAATAAGCATTTAAATAAAATTAACCAAGATTTTTGAATTTCACCTAGTTGTAAGATCTGCATTTCATATAGGCTAGTTGATCATCCATTAAGTAGCATTTGTTATCCTGTGACTTGATAAACCATTTGTCTTGCAAGTTTATTCTCTTGTAGTTAAAGGCACTGATCTCATAACTTTAAATCTGAATTGTCTAATCTAATTGAATATCTTAAAGCATTGCTCAATTAATCTCACTTGCATTTAATTTTAGCCAAGTTAATAAGATATTTCTCAGTGCATATCCTAGAACTTGTTGGTTCCCAACAAGTTTTCCTTCATCATCCATCTTTCACCCCTTGGGGACTACACCCGTTAGCTTGCCTAGGAGATAGCTAGAACGGAGTGGGCAAATATTAGAGTGACAACGTTTTCCCTAAGCATTGTGGCCCTTGGTGTACACTTTGGGTGACAAAATATCTCATGCAACTCCATAGAGTAGATTATCCTTTATATTTACATCATTTCCAAACAAGACAAAAGAGAGCAAAGCAGCCTCACCTTCTAGCTAAGTTTTCTCCCATAAGGGTTTCCCAATCTATATCTTGGTGTTCACTATGGCTTGTTCATATGTTCTCTATTTTCCACAAATTATCTATTGTGTGGATAAACAACAAAACAATAATAGCAAGTCTACAATCTAAAAGGAATTAACCCTTCATAGTATAGACTTTGGTTTATTTTCACATATATGTTGTGACAAACTCTTCATAGGAATATCCACATGAATTTATAGATCAAGGGAGAGAAAAAAATGAATTTTTCTATTGGGGCTTTTCACGTCAATTATTAAAGTAAATGGATAAATTCTCACAAATTGATTGCAAAGTAAAATACATAAACAAAGCATAATTGTCTCAAGAGAAATTCAAGGGTTATTTGGTGTCCCATGTGGATATTCATTTCTGCCTCATGAGTGATCCATTCCATATTGGATTACCTTCCCCTTCTAAGGGGTGGGGAAGGCTTTGGTTCCTTCTTTAGGACTTTGGTAAAGGGGATGGATTTAGTGCGCTCCGGATGGGCCTACTCTTTCGACTCTACCTCTTTTTCCTCTTCCTGGCCTAAATTCCTTTCTACCTCCTTTGTCTCCTTTGCTTCTTCGTCTTCCTCCTCTTCCTCTTCTACATCTTTGTTTTCCTCCTCTTATTCTTGTGCATTAGACACTAAATACTCAAGGGATGGATTTATTCCACTACCAAGATGAGCTTGTTCAAGATTAAGATCTATTATTTGTTCCTCTTTGACCTCCTCTATGTTTTCAAGGTTTATTGTTTCATCTAAGTTCTTAAGAACTTCAAATTTGTTAGTTCTTGACATGGTTGGACCCTCTTGTGACGACTTTCAATGAGATGGCCCCTTTTGTTGAAAATTCCTTAACTTGCTTGGAGTCATCTTGAACTTAAGTTTTATCCTTAACTGCTACTTTGAAGGTGGTTGTTCTTCTTGGATTTTTGGACATTTTTAGCCAAATGCCCATAAGTAGGACAAAACATGCACTTCGATGGGATATGTTCATCATCTAGTGCTTGGTAGTGGCTCCACCTATCCAGAATGCTTTGCAAAGCTTTTAAGAGATCCTTCTCCAAGTCTACCTCCACATATATTTGTGTACAAGAATATAGGTTCCCTTTTAGTTCTATTTAGTCATTGAAAAAGACTAGTATATTTCCAACCTCTCTTAGGAAGCATTCAGTCCAAAAAATTAATCAAAGAAGAGGTAATCTGTGTTGAGAAAAGTGTTGTCATTGACGTCAAAGTTGTCAAAGTTGGCAGTTGCAGTTGGTTGCGTCAAGTTTAGGGGTTGATTGGTGAGTCAAGAATGGAGGTTATAAATTTGAAGCTTTGAAGGCATTTTGCCTTAATACCTCAACTCAAATGAGAAAACTAATTGTTTCATTGTGTAGTCCTCTCATAGACCTTTCCAATGGTATATAACATTTTACAAAACTCTTGAGGATCGATGAGAAACCAAGTTTTGAAGTTCAATCAAGTTTAGCAGTGAAAATTTGGGACATATGAACCTATCCGTGAATCTGAACCATCCTAGGTGCAAGAAGATTAGTGCATGACTAAAAAGACGTATACTGGACTTAGTCGGATCCATCCAAACTCATCCATACTGGAACAAGTAATTTGGGACATTTGAATATCCAGACATCCTGAACCTCTGATGCTCTGCGCATTATGCAAATTTATAAACGCCTGGATTCGGATTCTGTCATAATTCCAAACATTCGGATTCGGAGTTCATCATAATTCCATATTTTTCTTGCTTTTGCACTAAAGTGTGAATTTGAGCATCCATCCCTTGGAAAAATTCACACAAGAAACTTGAAAAACACCTAGATGTCGAATTGATCTCTATGATTACGTGGTTGATGAAGTGGTGTACAGGTAGTAGAATATGAGGGGATCGACAAATGATGTGGCAGCAAGTTGGCATGATAGGTCAGCATGATGGTGACATGACATGACATGACGTGGCAAGTGACACGTGGCATGTTTATTTGGCACTTTTTGGTGCCCAAGTGGCCCTTTGTCAGGTGACACATGGCACCACTCATAATGTGACATGTGCCATGATAACATCATCGCAAATCTTGGTTCCATAGCAATGGATGGCCCAGTTGACAAAAGGCATTGGACGAGAATTGTTTCGCTAGTAGACATAGAATTTCCTGTCGCACCACAGATGTTTTAAGTCGAGTGTTTCACGAATACTTGGTGCAATGGCGCAGTGGCATGGTTGAAAAAAGGCGTTATATGGTAATTAGTATGTTAACATACACACAAGTTCCATCACACCACAATGTTAGGTTGGAATGTTTCACAAATAGTTGGTGCGATGGTGTAGCTGACAAGGATCACAACATAAAATATTTTCGGCACATAAAGTGTTTAATGACGAGAATTCATGTTGGGCCTAAAATTTATAACTTTGGTGAATTTAATTGTTTTTTAACTAAATTCTGCAAGGTGTGAAGCTAAGTTCTTTCTGTACTTAAGCTATTGGCTTTGACCTATGGTCATATTAGGAAGAGTGGTAAAGTCTAAGGAGGCAAGGAGAATGAAAATTTGGCATTTGAGCGCCAAATTAAGTTAAGGCATTGTTGTGGCTGTAAATAAAACTAAAGCTACGGCAGTGTGAAGATTGGGGAACCGGCATTGTCAGTTCATAGTCTTGATTATCTCGTTGGAGAAACGTAGAGACCACCAAATTTCAAACAAAGTGAACTTGAAGAGATTTAACTCCTAATAATTGTGAATGTGAAAAAACACAACCGATGAGCGGAAATTGATATAAATTGATGCTTCGATTTGTAAAAGGACTTTTTCTCTTGTTCTAATAATATTAACAACATGAGAAAGAGAGAGTCGACACAAAAAGATAGTGAATAAGTTTTCAAATGTCAAAAATATGAAGCAGATAAGGAACAGAAGGACAAAACAAAGGTTGTTGGCGGGGATTGGGTGAAAGCAAAAGTTGTGTATAAGAAAATTGCAGAAGATCAGAAACAGAGTGTTGCATAAAGATCATAGGAATTGGACAAAACAAATCTTCACATCTTTTATCAAGGTATTGGTGTCTCTTTTAGGTAGATGCCTAAAAACAAACAAATTGGTGCCTATAAACAGTGGGCATTGGCGCTTCCAACAAGTGGGTGCTTGCAAAGAAAAAGTGGTTGGAACCTCTTTTATGGTGGTGCCTACATAATATGATGTAAAAAGAAGTTTATGCTTGGATTTACATCAAAATTAAAATGAATATTGGTGGCTTTATCCCTTTATGGGTTTCCACATAAAAATTAGTGTCTCATATGTGTATGATGTTTAGGGTATTGTTGTGTGATTTGTGTATTGTTTACATGGTCATTTCTTGAATATTTAAATCCATGTATTAATTGCTAAAATTGGTCATCATATTGATTCACCCACCCCGCCTCTCAATATTATCATGTTTTCCAACAATCCAAACCACACTAGGGCTATTATAATATCCTATTTTGTGTTTAAGTCAAGGGTTCACTAGGAGAGATGCATTCCCCTGGAACCCATGAAGTATGGGCTAGTTTTGAATATCAAATATTTCTCTTCCTTGTTTTAAAAGAGAAAGACATAAAAACCACAACCAAAGGCAAACGGTATCACCTATCCATTTATCTTGGGAGACCATTCCTCTACTACTCATGCTTCCACAAATTTTGCATGGGACAAAGACCTATAACTTTTCCAACTAAAGCCCTCTCAAGTAAAATGAGGGCCTTCTTTTTTAGCGTAGAAGATAAGAGGTCCAATCGAGGAAATTCTTCCAATCTTGTAACAAAACATTGTGGTTGAGACTAACTTAATGTCTATGGAATCATGGACCATGCCATAGAGATGAATGACTTTTAAGAAGCATCTCCCATGTATTACGAGTTATAGACCCATGTACAAATAAAGGTGATCACCCTTCCCTTGTAATGGCCAGTGACTTTGCTCGTTTTCTAGTGAGGGTGGTATGAATCTTCCCCAACTCCAAATATCTCCAGTTAATGGGTTCCTATGTCTCCTTCAACATAACAACTATGATAATCTAGGGTAAATCAACAACTAGAGTTCCTACATCTCTTATAGCTTCAACACTAGGCTTATAATTTCTACCAAAAACCCTAATTTCAATTATTTTTGCACTTCCTTTAGTGAAGAGTAAAAAAAGGAGAAATATTAGATTTCCTTGATGGATTTTTTCAATTGTTCATGGAAGCTAATAGTGGCTAATCCCTCTATCCAATTGCTTTATCTTCAACTGGGCTTATATTTTTTTAGAATGGCAACAAGGAGGAAATAACAAACTTACAACTTCAAATTTTCTAATTTTTCCAGTGTTCTCATTCCAAATTATGGCAACATCAAATTGTGCTCTCAATCACCTATGGAAATACATTGACAAGATAATGGATCTTAAGGGTGATGGAAGAGATTAATCATAGTATTGAATGTTGAAAGGGTGCATGTAGATCATATTAATAGTTGATGATGGGCAATAATCGTAATAAATGTTAAGTTTTTGTGTTCCCATTTATCTTAATTATATTTTTTTATTTTCATTTTTTCCATGTATATTCTCAACATCCCCAACATTCTCCTACACCCTAATTTTAAAAATGTTGTCCTTGTTCCCACAACCCTAACTATGGCCTCCATTACATGTGTCAGACTAAATTTATAATCCACAATAGCTACATGTAACTCTATGACTATGACCAAGTAAATTATAACTCATAATCACAAGTGTAACTAATTGATAATGTTATTTACATGGATCTAGTTAAGTTATTAGTAAGATTATGTTGTTATTGCAATGGAATGTTGTTAAAATCGTGCACAATAACATTATGAGATTGTTATGCAATCTCTATATGATTTTTCAAGCATTATTAAAACTTGTATCTAGTCATAGTGTCCTTCCAATTTTATGTTATGATGAATAAACGTGGAATGTATGTGATTTACTTTCATTATGAGACTTTGTTGTGAAATCCAATAGTTCAACAAATCTAATATGATGTTAACACAACCCCCATTGCTACCTTGGATGAGAGTCAATCATTTTGGGTCATTTTGGGAAACTCTTAAGATGCTTCATATTTAGCTTATGAGTGCTACCCAATCAACATTGACGTGAAGGCTTGTTGGCACTAGGGCTAGGAAATTTGTCCATAACCACACCTGATTCATTTTTGTAGCCATGACACCTTGGTTTTTTCAACGGGCTAAACATGTCAAGAATTTGGGGGGAATTCAACCTAGCAAGAGGAATCTCACCACCCTTACTTAATGAAGTAGGTTAATGCCCTATCATGAGGTTAACACAACCCCCTTTGCTACCTTAGGTGAGTGTAAATCACTTTGGGAAACTCTTAAGGCACTTCATATTTAACCTATGAGTGTTTCCCAACAAAAATTGAGGTGGAACATTGTTAGCACTAGTGCTAGGAAATGTGTCCATCACCACAACTGACTCACTTGTGCAGTGATGACGCCATTTTTCAAAGGCTAAGCATGTTATGCTTTTGAGAAGAATTAAACATAGTGGGAAGAATATCACCACCCATTACCACCCTTGATTGATCAACTAGGTTGAAACCCTTTTTCCACCCCGTGCAAGTGTCAATCACTCTAGGAAACTCTTAAGGTGCTTCATATCTAGCCTATCAGTGTCACCCGATTAACATCAAGGTGAGTTTCAAATTACTCTAGGAAACTCTTAAGACGCTTCATATTTAACATTTTAGTGTTGCCCAATTAACACTGAGGTGAAAAGTGATTAGCACTAGGGCCAGGAAATTTGTCCATCACCACACCCTACGTGTTTATGCATCCATGACACCCGTGATTTTTCAAGGCAGTAAACATGTAATGCTTTTTTAGGGGAATTGAACCTAGTAGGAAAAATATCACTACTCATGCTTGATCAACCAATCAAGACCCAACAACTAAACTAAAAAAACAATCACTCTAGGATAAAAGCTAAATGACCTAATGTAGGGGCTTGAAAGTTTAAATTTAAGCCAACAAGAAGAATATATCTTTTAATCAAACAATGTATTTGGGGATCTAAAAGCTTGTTTTTATTTAATAAATATTTTTTCATTGCTTTTCCATCCATTCAATGGTCAAATGATTAAATTTTACACTACTTTGAAGAACTGCATTATAACCTTAATGGCCTTTTAACTATATCATTTGTATTGATAATATAATGCACTTAAATTCATTGCAGAGAATGGAAAAGAGAGATATCAATCTGGTAATTACATTTGGTTGTGGTACATATCCTTGGTGACTCTCAAGTGACGATTGATTGGATCAACAAAGGATTGACTTTTTCCCCTCCTCTCATGAGTCATTGGATGTAGAGGATCATAAAGATAAAGGAACTCTTTCGATTGGTAACCTTCACATATGTTCACCGTGAGTTCAACAGGACTGTTGATGCTCTGTCTAAGGATGGCCTCTGCATGTTTCCAGGGTATATCAGGTACCAGTCCTTTCGGTTGGGATGTCTTATGGACTCAGAATATTGTCCATGGGGATGATTTCCTGCTCCACAACTTTTGGTATTTGCCTGTTTTTGGAGGTTATAAGTTTTTTGATCAGCCGTGGTATTTTCCTATGTTCTGGGCGTTTCTCGGTGCCCAGTTTTTTTTTTTTTTGTTTCTTCCAATACATTTCCCCATTGTACATGCTTGAACTTTGATGGGGCAACTATTGGGAAGGGCTTTTTTCTTAGTTATATTTTGATGCAATGTTGCAAAATGATGGTGAGATGACCAAGCATATCAGTACTCATGTGAACTTGATTTTAATACAATCAAGTTTGATTATTCTTTTCTGAGAAAAAAAAAAAAAAAAAACCATTTGGTTATTACAAGATAATTAATTATGAAAAAATATTATCAGCTAAGAGATGCTTAAACATAGCAATATTTTTTTCATTTAACTCTTACATATCCATTTTTTTTTTTTTTTAAAAACTCTCCTATTAATCACAAGCTAAAAATTTCAATTTCAATACCACAATATCTAATTTAACTCGTTCCAACAATTCTGCTCATACATTGTGTTTATCAAACAAGCAATTCATTCAATGCATTGACAAGCTTGCCTAACAAAACCCAATATCTAAATAGCAAAATGCTATTATAGAAACCGCAGTAAGGGTCCATGAAATGACTAGCAGGTTCCATTCAAATAAACTTCTCTCGGTTAATGAATTTATAACTTGTTATCCAAAATTGAAATACAACATTTTCCCTATATACGGAAAAGCTATTTCACAGATACATAAATAGTTGCATTCACTGACAACAATAGAATGTCATAATTATTTCATAAATTGAAATTAACAAGAAAAGCAAAGCGAACTGCTCGTTGCAAGGGTATAAAATGTGTAAAAGATGGAGGGGCTAAATGATGAAAAAATATAGAATTACTAACCATTAGAAAGCTATTTTATTTATGTGGTTCACGGACCCAGGGGATTGGTGACAGCGACATATCAGGCAAATCCACCTGAAGGAATCACTTCTGGCTGACCCAACCACAGAGCCTAACCCCGAGAATGTTGTGATAATTTGAACCCGTAACCTCTCAATAGCAAAAGTGCTTTAACAACGGGAACTAGACCAATTGAGCTAACCCTTGGGACTGGATTGATCAGTGTTCATGGACACGAAGCTGAACCTTTTTCAAATAAATTAGCAACTCAATAGAACTTTTACTGAGGCAAGCCTGGAGCTGCCTTCAAGTCGGGAGAAAATTATATATAGGAATAAGAATATTGGCAAACTAAGAACCATTCCCACAGTTATATATAGGACTAAGAATATTGGTAAACTAAGAACCATTCCCACAATAAGAAAATTAAAATGGCAAAATAAGAATCATTCCCGCAACACCACCAAGAGATGAGCAACTCCACAACACCAGAGGGCGTGCACAAGAAAGCTATATGATCAAAACATTGAAGATCAGTGGCATGCATTCTAAAGATACTCTGTCCATCCGAATATACAATGCAACCATGAAATCATCCAATACGACAGAATAGTCACTAATTGCCTTTAGAAAGTAAACAAACTCCTAAACAAAACCATATATTCTGAAGCCTTAAAGGTTAGTGAACCCTTTCAATAATGTCCGTTCGAATATTACCTGACGCTACGTTAAAAGTTTCCTTTCCATGTGATATTACTGTCCCAATAAGAACAGTGTATCCTCTCTAGAATATTAGATCTGCACGGACGAAGACTGTTCAACTAAAAGAAAATAGCTTTAGAAACAGATACTCCAGACATGAGAAAAATTGGGTTATTTATTTTCAATTAGTTCAGGCCTCCTTTGCAACCCAGTCCTCGTGGATTTTCAAGAGTTCCTTACTTCCCCAATGCCTCTCGTGGATTTTCTATAGTTCCTTGCTTCCCCAATGCCTTTCTTTGTTTTAGTTGTGCTAACCATGCTTTCCTTATCTTTTAGGAAGTTGGGAAAATTGTTTTTTCCTCTGCCCATACAAATGTAACGATGAAATCATCCAATGTGACAAAATAATCTCTAGTCGGGTTTACAAGTCAAACAAACAACTAAATAGAACAACATATTCCGACGAGCCCTCTTAATAATGCGCATATATATATATATAGGAATTAGTAACTAGAACATACAATCATTGCTGCCACCAAGGATCACATAGCACCATTGCCAAGACAATCCGCTTTGGCTAGTATTATAGCCCACAAACCATACCAAGCAATGCTAGCCAAGATTTGAGCCAAGGTGGGCGACATTATCACTGAGTCCCAACCACTCAAGCTACCTCTGAGAGACTTTCAGAAAAAAAATATGGGAATTAGTAACTAGAACATACAATCATTGCTGCCACCAAGGATCACATAGCACCATTGCCAAGACAATCCGCTTTGGCTAGTATGATAGCCCACAAACCATACCAAGCAATGCTAGCCAAGATTTGAGCCAAGGTGGGTGACATTATCACTGAGTCCCAACCACTCAAGCTACCTCTGAGAGACTTTCAGAAAAATAATATGGGGTGGGCCTTGATCCACACATGGGCATGGGTCACGAGACCATTTTTATATAGTTTCTTTGGGTGCAACCATACATTTGACAACTACCTCAAGGTGCTCCATAGGTTCAGGGTCGGGCTCTGACAAGAATTAGACCTTGCCCGACTATGAAAAATCCTCGCTTTCCACCCCATTGGATCCAACCCTTTGAGAAATTTCCAATCCAAATATTGCCTGCCACTTCAAAATTACATTAAAAACTAGATCACTTTCCATGAATAGCCCTTTCAACTTCCTTGCAATGTGATTGTAAAGTACTGATTCCCGTACGCTCTAAATTTAGAAGATGAGGATTGTACAAGTGAACAACATTGTTAACGAACAGCAATTAGCTTTAGAAAAAAATTATCCAAACATGTGAATATTTGGCTATTTATTTTCAATAAGTTCAGGGCTTTTTTCCAACCCAGAAATGATAGAATTTCAAGATTTCCTTAGTTCTCTCACGCCTGTTCTTTGATTCAGTCGTGTTAACCATGCTTTCCTCTATTTTTAGGAACATTACGTTTATCTCTGCCCATCCAAATGTATAATGAAACTATGAAATCATCCAATATGACATAATATCTCTAGCCGCCTTTAGAAAGTAAAGAAGCACCTGATCAGAACCATATAATCTCTCTTAAAAGGTTAGTGAGGTCTCTTAATAATGCCCGTCCCAATACTGTCTATTACTTTACATTAAAAGCTAAATGCGCTATCCAGGAGTAACCCTGTCAACTTCCTTGCCATGTGATCGTACGGTACCGGGGACTGTATGCTCTATATCAAGAAAACGAGGTCTGTGCGATTGATCACCACCATTCACCCGAAAAAAAATTAGCATTTAAAAATAGATACTCCAAACATGAAAAAAATTGGGTATTTATTTTTAATAAATTTAGCGATCCTTTGCAACCCAGTCATTCTCAGTGAATGAGCCCTTCTCAGTGATGCCCTTTGTTGGAAAATCAAAAAGGCAAAAAGATTCTCTATGTTGATAATTACTTGTGATTTCTGTGAGTTATTATTATCTTTCTTATATTCATCTTTTATATTAATTCATCAAGAAATTACCAAAACTAAAACAAGAAGATCAAGGACACCAGATGTAAGCGCACAGTTAGGGCAAAACCCCTATATAAGGGAAAACCCAGTCAAAGAACTCTTCCTTCAGTAGATTCATATGACGGTCAAACAACCAAGACCTTAACCAACAATCCTTCCTCCTCCACCAAGTCAGCCTTTCAATGAGATACAACAACCGTCAATAGTCTCTTCTTGTCTAGCAGCTTCAACCCAGCATTAACCCAAGAATTTTGGCCTAGCTTCACCAGCAGCTTCAGAATTTCGGCCTCCCCAGCAACTGCAGAATTCTGGTCCCTCTAGCGACTTCACGCGTGTGAGAAAAAGAGAGATTTTCGATTTCTTATGCTTGTGAGAGACCTGCTTCTCCTTCACTATCCTTCTTCCTCTTCTTCCTTGAAATTCACACTTTTTCTGGCCCCGGAAGTTGCAGATCGAACTTCTTGTGTGTGTGCGTGTGACAAATGAGGTCGATTTGTTGCCTTTATATAGTGATTTTGCTGCCCAGTTTAAGCCGACTTGTCCACTTTGAGGCCAACTTGGTGGGGGCCTAATTGACCTATTTTACAATAAAATAATTTTTTTCTTTGACAAATAAATCCAAAGGGGGGTTTTTTACAATATGACATGGACAAGGACACTTAACATAAACCCTGGAAATATTCAATGGAGGCTTTGACCTAAAAACAATTGACTCAAGCATGAAACTCATGTTTTAATAAGTCAAATTATTTAATAATAAAATCTATTTTTCTTTCTTTAAATACATTTCAAATATAATTATGAAGACCGACACTAGTTACATTCTTCAACACTCCCTCTTAACTAGGGAGGTATTCATAATTACCTATAACTATAAAGGTACATGGAAGATCTCAAAATGAACTATGAAGAGTTCAGCACACTCAGTGCTATGGACTAGATTCTTGACCAAGGTAATATATCCAGGTGGGACTAATATGGACTAAAGCTTTCAACCATTCTAGGTACCATCAGGGTTACTAACTAACTATCAACTCAGGGATCTAGGTGCATAACCAAGGTTAGAGCTCCAAGACCAACGCCACCCTCTCAATTCGAGA
This sequence comes from Pinus albicaulis, assembly GCA_034641835.2. Lineage (NCBI taxonomy): Eukaryota > Viridiplantae > Streptophyta > Pinopsida > Pinales > Pinaceae > Pinus > Pinus albicaulis. The sequence continues at coordinate 1,563,563,487 of CM076575.1, read as the reverse complement.
TCTGGACATCAAACACACATAGGGCGACCAGATGTCCTCCCAAGCATCTACCATTAGATGCTTCAACTCTCCCTAATAAGCTAAATGTATACATTTGACCAAGCATGCTTCCAGAGTGTTCAACCTGTTTTATGGAGAGACAAGCACAAACCCCAATTAGTAATAAACTTTCAAATATACATACAAGTAAACAAAACCTTCAGGGTCTTCAATCATCCTGATGCCACTTATATCAAGTTATTCATATGCAACAAGTTGGAAGTTTTTCTTCTTTCATTTCTTTAACAAAACCAAATACATTATGTTGATGAGAACTTCTGGAATCCTGTGTATTTTGTTCGAAGAGCCCAACATTTCGGGTGAACACTTCACCCATCTTCAAGGGAAAGAAGCCGAAACAAATACATTCTTAGTACTTCTCAGGTCTTTTTCACAAACATTCATCTGTACTATTCATTGTCATAATGTGCCCTCCCTCTCAATTGGGTAGATATACTCTTTCTTCTATCTAGGCTCCCTCTCAGGGAGATCAACTACTTTCTTCTTCTATAACATTGGAGAAGCTTCAACCTTTCAAGACTTCATCAAGGTCATCTTCATCATCATCCTTATAGCTTTCTTCATCATGCTTATACAGACATCTTCATTATCTTGAAGATTGTGTACCTACAAAACTTTAATAGCAAGTGCAACCAAATACATATATAGAAGCATGAAGTTAACAGTATCAAAGTTAAGTCAATATAATGGAACTATCAAAACAATCAAATATTTTAGATATCAAATACCTAAACCTAGTTAGGTTCATAATCAGCAGGAGACACATACTTCTAAACTTCAACTTCTTGCTAATGTTTTGTTACAAACCCTAGACTACAACATAAGGTAATTTAATCAAAAAATTAGTCTCATTCTATCTAGAGCCTCAATATTATTTTCAGAGATATATGACATATTCTACTATGATCCATTAAAAACCCTAGATTCCATCTTAGAGACTCAAATCCTTAGATATCAACGATTCAATCAAATAACAATTTTACCATACATTTTAGACTCTAATAAGGTTTGATGCAAATTCTAGATTTAATCATCATATCGGAAACAATACATAAAATATCAAACTTCCACTAGGGCTTAGTTACAAACCCTAGATTTTACAAACTATGAGCATAACAATTAGGTTAGCATATAATATATATCTCTAGGATTTCATAATCATGCACAAGTATATCACAACAATATCTACTAGTCAAACCCAAGGCACAAATATCAATACATTAAAGTTAGACATGCAACAATTTTGACTAGGCTAGGGTTCCGATCAAACAGACGAACATACACCTAGGGCTTCATTCCTAGGATCTTACTATAGATATTAAGGGTTTTTCTCATAACCCTAATTTATCAAACCCTAAAGATCTAGGGATTCAATACATAACTTTAGATAGAAAACCCTAAAGGACTAGGGATTTTATCATAACTATACCAAAGCATCAAAAGAATAGGAACTATAGATTTCATCAATAACCTTAAGTAGACTAGGGTTTCCATATTAGCATCGATATACCATTAGATTAGGGTTTTACAGTGAACTCTTTTAGGGTTCCACAAGAATAATAATATAATGGGGGTAGATTCGATCGAATGATTGATCACTCTAACAAGAATCTTTGTGATTCAAAACCCTAGACATAACGATGTCAGTAATGTAAAGCAAGAATTTTAAAAGAAAATGAACATACCTTTTTCATATGAAGATAATTTTATAACAAGGCTTATGGTCTAAGACATACCTTTGAGTTGTTCCTTACAAACCTTGTAGAACATTGATTCTTAAAGGGCAAAACTTCTTCCATGCTTCAAGTCTATCATTTGAAGTCTCCTCCATAACCCTTGAGTATTCACCAAGATTTCCTAACACGAAAAATATAAAAGGTCATAAGCATATAATTCAAGCAAGTCTTGATGTGAGGAGGAAACCAAACATGAAAAAATGAAACAAAGAACATAATACTTAACTTTTGGTAAATTGGTGGAGGCTCCCTCTTAATCCAATCTTGAGGGAAACCTATAACTTCATCAAAACAATTCAAAAATGTTCTAACAAGGCATGTTAGACCTACAAGTTCTAGAAATCAAAACATAAGAGAAAAATAATTCAAAACTTAAACAAAAGACTAAGAGAGAGAGAGGACTTAGTAGTGTCAGTCCTTGACTTCCGATTCTTCAGTCTTGCTTTTCTTAGGTGGTGCTTCTTCAGCAATATTTGCTTGATCTCTTTCTCTCTTCTTGTTCCTTTGGTTCTCAAGACAATGGCTTTTATAATGACCCATCTTATGGCAATTATAACGTTCGATCTTGGATAGGTCAACCTTATTCTTTGGTCCTTTGAACTTCTTGAAGGTTCCCTTCTTCTTGTAATGAGCAGAATAGGCAATAGATGTATTGTCTTCTTCATCCTCCTTGTTTCTTGCTAATGATATTCTGGCTTCTTCTTGACAACATGCATTCCAGATTTGTTCGAATGTTGGAGTATCCTTCCAACTATTGATTCCTGATGCAAAGGCACTCCATGATGTCAATAGTTCTAGAAGGGCAATAATCACGAGCTCTTTTTCTAGTACAAGTTCATTTATTGCCTGGAGTTCATCTCCGATTCTAGATATCCTTAAAAGAAGGAGGCTACAGTATCATCTTTCATCATCTTCATAGTTCTTAATTCATTCTTGAGGCTTTCAATTTGACCAATGTTCTTAATTATGAATAATTTGGATAGAGCCTCATACATTTCTTGAGCGGAATCTATGTTGGAGATATATGGTATGAGGTTTTCCTTTACACCATCTATTAGGTTCATGGCCAATATTTCGGTTTCTCTGAACTTTTATTTCTCCGCTTCACTCAATTCATCTATAGGCTTCTTGATATTTCCTCGAACTAAATCCAAAATTTTATTCTTCTCTAGGATGAGATCTATCCTCTTTTTCCATGCCCTGTAGTTGGAGGCTCCTTCTAGTTTGTTTTCTCCCTTTATTGAGTTAGACATAGTTCTTGTAGCTAGTAGGTTTATCTCCTTATATGATCCTTTTTCTTGATAACCCTTATTCAACTTCTTAAGACTACTTATTTTTCTTACAGCAGATATTCAGGTTGACTTTTTCTTCCTTTCTTAACCTTAGTTCTGATACCATGTTGGAAAATTGTTAAGGCAGAAAGATTTTCTCTTCGCTGATAATTACTTGTGATTTCTTTGAGTTATTATTATCTTTATTATGGTCTTATTTTATCTTAATTCATCAAGCAATTACCAAAACTAAAACAAGACGATCAAGGACACCAGATGTAGGCACACAACCAGAGAAAAACCCCTATATAGGGGAAAACCCAGTCAAGAAATCTTCCTTCAGTAGATTCATATGACGATGAGACAACCAAGACCTTAACCAACTAAACTTCCTCCTCCACCAAGTCAACCTTTCAATGAGATACAACAACCTTCAATAGTCTCTTCTTGTCCAGCAGCTTCAACCCAGCATTAACCCAGAAATTTCAGCCCAACTTCACTAGCAGCTTTAGAATTCGGGCCTCCCCAGCAACTGCAGAATTTCGATCCCTCCAGCAGCTTCACAACTTCACACGTGTGAGAAAAAGAGATAATTTCGACTTCTTATGCTTGTGAGAGACCTCCTTCTCCTTCGTTATCCTTCTTCTGCTTCTTCCTTGAAATTTGCACTTTTCTGGCCCCAAAAGTTGCAGATCAAACTTGTTGTGTGTATGTGACAAATGAGGTCGTGTTGTGCCTTTATATAGTGATTCTGCTACCCATTTTAGGCCGACTTGCACAATTTGAGGTTGACTTGGTGGAGGAGGCCTAATTGACCTATTTTACAATAAAGTAATTTTCTTCTTTGACAAATAAATCCCAAGAAGGGTTCTTTACAATATGACATGGACAAGGACACTTAACATAAACCCTAGAAGTCTTCAATAGAGACTTTGACCTAATGAAACTCATGTTTTCATTGTTAATTTTTTAGATTGTTCTATGTTGTTTCAATTACTTCAACCCAGATCAATTTTTCATTAAGCAATGCATCCAATTATTAACAATGTTTCCAATCATAAGCAGTAACTGAAGATAGAACAATATAAACAATGACAAATGAGACAATAGCACAACCATAAGATATACTAGATTGGTCAAAGACCAGGGAAAAACCCACTATGGGGAAAACCCTTTGAAATCTTCTTCTTATTAGATCGTCATAAAATGCTTCAGCAGAGAGTACAATGAGCCCAATACATAAACTTCCAACAGAGATTTACCCAATACAAAACAAAAGTAGACTTTCAGAAATATTGTACAGCAGAGAGAAACCATCCAACCATCAAACAATTGTAGTTAACTGCGGTCAACTTTCAAAACCTAGCTCAGAACCCTGGTCACACTCATCAAGATATGTTGTGAGAGAGTGTAACTTCTCTGTCGCTCCCTGAAAATTTGTATGTAAACAGTCGGTCGCTCCCAGAAGAGCTATCAACGTTCGACTGAGGATAAATTGACCCAGACCGGACTCAAACCCCCAGTCGCACCCTTAAAGGCATTGTGCATGCGACTCGGCCTTCCCAATCGCACTGAGGAACTCTGTGTGCATGCGACTGGGACGAAACCCTCTAGATCTTCCTCAAGGCCCTGGTCGCTCCCTTCAGGCTACTATGCGTGCGACTTTGACGTCCCAGTCGCACTGAGGAACTTTATGTGCGTGCGACGGGGACGAAAACACTCAGTGACGTGCATGCAACCGAGAAACAGAATCCCTAGACGAGTGTGAGCCTCAGACCTGTAGTTTTGAACCCTTGCGCGAACTTCCTCTGTCGGACCTATGCGAACTAAGACAATAGAAAAGAAGAAGAGATTGTGTGATGAGTATGTCCAAATGAGCTTGCCGTCTCTTCTATTTATAGGCTTCCATGAGGGTCCACTTGATGTTGAGGCCGACTTGTCCAATTGTACATGTGCATAGGGCCAACTTAATCCAATATACATGAGTGTGTACATAAATTCAAAAACCAACTTTTTCTTGTCCTCCAAATGAGATGATATTTAGGTCGATTTTGGTCCTCCCAAAAAGAGGAATTCAATGCAATCATCATCTTTTTCATATGAGTTGTCCAAGTTGGGTTTTGACCCTAGTTGTAAAAATTAACACTCCCTCTCAACTAGGAAGAATTCCACCTGCCAATATATGTTTGTTGATCATCATATCATCCTGATCATGCCTTAACCATCTCTGCTCAACTCTATCTGTTGAAACACTATCAAATCTAAAAGAAGAAGAATCGGGGAGCATTAGCTTCCACCCATACCGAGCAATAGGATATCCAAACATACAGGGGAGCATACCTCAACCTTGGTATCACATTGGGTAGCTCATTCTCAACCCGAAACCGTAAAGGGGAGCAAATCTCAACCCAATCCTATTTCCTATTGATCTTCCCATCAATGACCGACAAGAGTCATGAGGAATAACACTTGCATCATAATCTGACTTGGACGAGATACCCGACTTACCAAGAGGTAAGGATCACATGCCTCCAAGCCTCCTCAACCCATTGGCCAAACGAGGAGGGACAATCCCAACAAGCCCTGCTTGTGGGTATGATTCCAACTGGGGTATACTCTGCAACGACAAAGGTGGGGGAGATACCCGACTTGTCAAAATAGACAAGGATCACACACATCCCACCAGTGACAGATAGGGGTGATCCCCTATTGTCCAGAGATCCCTCAACCCCAGGAGCCCTCTATCTCAATTCCTCACCTTGGAAGCTCAACAGGGGTGAAGAGTTGGCTCAATGTCCTGGATCAATGCTGCCCCTTATCAGGAGGGGTCACATCCATCAATCCAAGTTGTTCTCTGAAGACCAAGAACTTCCCTTTCGATAAAGCTTTGGTGACAATATCTACAATATGTTCATTTGTTGATATGTGATGGAGTCTAACAGCTCCTCTCTGCACCATGTCACGAATGAAGCGATATCGAATCTCTATGTGCTTGGACTTGTCATGAAATACGGGACTCTCTGCCAGACGGATCCCACTCTTGTTGTCGCAATATATCACTGTAGTGTCAAGAACCTACTCAAATAGCTCTCCGAAGAGCTTCCTTAACCAAACTACTTCGCAGCTAGCCATGCTAGCGGCAATATACTCTGCTTTGGCGGTGCTCAATGCTACAGACTTATGTTTCCTGCTCATCCAGGATATCATAGCAGATCCAAGACCAAAACAACATCCAGATGTACTCTTCCTGTCGATAACATTTCCATCCCAGTCAACATCAGTGTACATCTCTGGCAGAATATCTCAGACCAAGTGTGATCGACCCATGCAAATATCTCAATATATGTTTGGCAGCGATCCAATGTGCATGGAGGGGCTCGATCATGAATTGACTCAATGTGTTCACTACAAAGCATATGTCTGGACGGGCGTTCACAAGGAACATCAGAGCCCCAATCAATTGTCTATACTTGGATGGATTTTCCAAATCGGGTCCTGCACCTTCTCCACATAACTTCTTGAAGTTCATTTCCATTGGTGTAGCCATGGATTTGCATTCTGTAATTCCAAATCTTCCCAGCTTCACAACATATTTTCCTTGTGAAAGGAAAATCTCACCAGGTCTTTGCCACACCTCAAGGCATAGAAAGTAGTGCATGAGTCCAAGGTCCTTCATCTCGAATTCAGAGGCTAGCTCCCTCTTACACTCGATCATCAGAAGCTCACTACTTGTTAAGAATAGATCGTCAACATATAAAACTAATATCAACTGCATACCTTGGACTACCTTGAAGTAGAGGTTGGGATCGGCATTGGTTCTTGTGAATCCCATCTTCATTAAATAACTATTAATGCGTGCATACTAAGCTCGGGGAGCTTGCTTCAAACCATACAATGCCTTCTTTGTTGATTTTTGTAGCATCGAATGTGCTCTAGCCTCAAGATTTTGCAGAGAGGCCAAGACAAATGCAGTCTACAATACTTGGAAATCGTTTTGGGAATTCCACCCGGAGAAGATTTAATTAATATAATTAATTATTTTTAATGGATTCCTAAGTCTAGACTCTATACTTAAGAAAACAAAATAATTAAAAGGTATTAATTATATCGGGTGTGAATATTCTAGATGAAGATCAGGATCAACTCCCAGTTGCCTTTGATTATGTTCTAATCTTGGTCGTTGATATGTCAACGAGAGATTATAAGAAGGAGCTCGATGGGCATTTGGAAAATACATCGAAGAGAGATCTAGAGATCGAATTCTCAAGAGAGCAGCGCAGCAATTGCCGGAGTGAGATTGAGAAAATTCTTGCAGTGATGGGCAAGGATAGTTGGCCAGTGGAAGATTTTCCAAATTCGGAGAGTGCAAGGCATAGAAGTCCAGAGATGTTGCACAATGCTAGGCAGAGGCAGTGCAGAGCTTCAGAGGGAGTCCGCAATCTTGCTGGGGAACAATCGAGATCTAGTGTCGAAAGCCGGGGTGTGAGTCTGGAAGGCCAGAGGGTCGAGTTTCCAATCAGCAAGAGATCAGGAGGAGGTGTGACACAGTAGCAGCAGCAATGACATAGTGACTGCGTGGGCAGACGCAGAGACAGCGTAGGGAGCTAATCTCCAGTCAGATCAATGCCAGATTTCTAGTGACAGTGTGAAATTTTCTCACTATCTCCTTGTCAGATTTTTTCTTTGTATCAAATAGCCCGTTTGGGCATCCAATGACTTGTATTCATAAAACTACAACATAATAATAAAACCCTTAATTGTTACACCAGTTTTCCCACATTGGGTTTTTCCGAGGATATTGTCCAAAAACAATGGTGTTCATTGTGTGTGTTTATTTCTTTCCTGCTCAGTATTTTGTTTCTGCAATATTTTTATGTTGTGAAGGCTGCAGTAAAATTTATTTTGATGTTTACAGTGTAACACCGTAAATAACTTGATTCAGAATTAACAAGTAGATGAAATAACATCAGTTGCTACAGTAGGGATTCCAATTGAGGAATTTTCACATGGTATCAGAGCGCAAGTGAAGCAGAGAAGAGCCCAGCGCAGCGCAGAAGAGGTGCTTCGAAAAGACTACATAGGCATCAGATTGAAACCCCAGAGGCGTTGTGCAGTATATAGCAAAGAGGGCAAAATTTCATGGAAAATTCTTTCTCTGAGTGAGTCGACAGAGAAGAAGATTTTCCGGATCGAGATTTGTCAGGGGCAGAGGGAGTAGCGTAGTAGCTTCAGCGCAAAGAAGATCTCCAGTTGGGACGTCGTTTTCTGCAGCAGTTGCTAGGACAGAAAAGCATCATAAGAGGAAAGAAGCACATACTGGGGGAATTTTTTCCTTGGAGAATTCCTAGCCAAGGAATTCAATTTCTCACTGCAGAGCAGCAGCAGCCGAGAGCAGATCTACTTACTCCAGCAAGGAGTGCGTAGATCCAGTCAACAACTGCGTAGAGGAGAGAGGAGGCAGTTCAATATTTTTTTGGCACGATGGCACCAGCTGGGTTGAGGGATCAAGATCGATTGGATGGTGTATCCAACTACGTGATTTGGAAGGCTAGGGTCACCTACCTTCTAGACGAGTATGATCTTAAGATGTACGTCATTTCAGTGGTAGTTGTACCCGCGGATGCAGATCAACCCAAGTTCTACAAGAAGGAAATGGCAAAGGCCAAGAGAATAATCCTCGATGGAGTAAGGGATCATATATTTTCTCTCATTGCGGGCAAGGGCACAGCCAAAGAAATGTGGGATGCATTGGCCACGCTATATGTAGGATCTTCTGAGCAACGAAAGATGTACTTGGAAGAGAAGCTGAGGTTGATTGGGATGCAGAAGGGGGAGTGTATAGATCCCTTCCTAACAAGACTTCAAGATAATCAAGATCAGCTAGTTGTTGTGGGATCAGCGCCTCAAGCTACTGAGTTTGTACGGCTATCCCTTAACAGTGTTTCCGAGGAGTGGCAAGTCTTTGTCCAGAGTATCCTCAGCAAAGAGAAGTTGCCTGATTGGGAGAGAGTCTGGGTTGATCTACAATAAGAGGAGACGAGGCGTGATTTGGTGAAGAGCACCATAAGTGGCAGTAGCAGCATTGGGGTGAAGATCGAGAAGGAAGAGGAGAATGCAGCCCTCGCATCAAAGGGGTAGCAAGAGCAACGCAGGCGAAAGAAGGATATTTTGAAGATAAAGTGCTTCCGATGTGGTGAGATGGGCCACATCAGTTCTCAATGTCCTCTTTGGAAGAAGGACAAGGAGAAGGAATCGGATCAGCAAGTTGCTACCACAGAGATAGACAGGTTGTCCTCCATATTGGAGGAGGAGTTTGCCATGATAGCCCATATACCTCCAGGGGAGAGGTGGGGTGATTTGGTTTTGTAGCCCCAGAGCGCTACCGCTGGGCAGGATCCTTGAGGAGTCCACCTCTTGGATCAATTCCTAGCTACGGGAGCCCATAGCAGCAGTAGCAGGCAGCAGTAGCAGGATGGAGTAGTGAAAGTTGATGCAGTCAGGTGCTAGAGTGATAGATGCAATGGTTAGCAGTGTTAGGAACTGAGCAGCGCAGAGCAAAGTTGGCAGCAATACAGTTAGCACAGTTCAGGGTCAGTAGTAGCGCAGAGGCTTCAATGACAGCGCAAAGGCTAGCAGCATTCAGAACTCGAATGACGGATGCATCAATCTAAACACAGTTGGTTCAGTTGATGGACATCTCTCAGTTGCAACAACAACAGATGAGAGCAGTTGCAGATGTTGCAATGGCAGCAGTAACTGAGTTGCAGTGCAAATGCAGTAGTTGATAGCAACATGCAGAGTCGGTAGCAACACAGATGCAACGCAGAGAGAGCTACGCAGTAGTTGGTGGGCAGCAGCAGCGAGACATCAGCAACGCCGCTGGGATGGTGCAGAAGTTAGTGTGATGCTTCAAGAGGTTGCAGCACTAGAACACATTCCTCGACAAGAGGAAGTGTTGCTTTTTGTAGCATCGGATGCACTCTAGCCTCAATATTTTGAAAAGAGGCTAAGACGCATGCATTCTACAATACCCAAAAATCGTTTTGGGAAATTCCACCCGGAGAGGATTTAATTAAAATAATAAATTATTTTTAATGGATTCCTAAGTCTAAACTTAGGAAAAGGAAATAATTAAAAGGTATTAATTAGATCGGGTGTGAATCTTCCAGATGAATGTTGGCATTATGATGTATGCGTTGTTCTTGGTGGGAAACAGCAGCTAGTTGGTGAGCAACAGCAACAAGACATCAGCAGTGCCGCTGGGATGGTGCAGAAATCAGTGTGATGCTTCAACAGGTTGCAGCACTAGAGCACATTCCTCGACAAGAGGAAGTGTTGATTTTGGTAGCATCGGATGTGCTCTAGCCTCAAGATTTTGAAAAGAGGCTAAGACGCATGCATTCTACAATACGCAAAAATCGTTTTGGGAAATTCCACTCGGAGAGGATTTAATTAAAATACTTAATTATTTTTAATGGATTCCAAGTCTAAACTTAGGAAAAGGAAATAATTAAAAGGTATTATCGGGTGTGAATCTTCCAGATGAATGTTGGCATTATGATGTATGTGTTGTCCTTGATGGAAACCTACTTGATGAGTTGTACATTGATGGAATCTTACTTGATGCAGGATGTATTAACATGCTAGTTCAGAGGTGACAGAATGATTGAACAGAGTGACAGAATTATTGGACAAAGGCATGAAGTTCAGAGACAGAAGAATTATGAAGATGAACATTTAAAGAAATATATGCGGGTTCAGTGAAGCAAAGCAGCATACACGCTGGTATGAAGATGAAAAGGCACATATAGTTTGCGCACTATGATTCAATAAATACCAAGGGTCTTTACCATGGTATTAGCCCACAATTTGAGCAGAGTAACGACTATTTGATCCTGTCAAAGATTACCATCAGCACTAAGTATGGTTTTGACCTATGGTATTGGCTAAGGCCTAAGCTATATAAGGAAATGAATATCCAAGTGTTTGAGTGTGCATGTGTGACGTTGATTGATGAATACTTCAATCTGAAGTATGATTGCATGGTATGGGTTATCAATGAGTGGATGATCTGAAATAAGTATGCACCCCGTAATACAATGTTGGATCAGGCTCAATAGACCTGAAATCACTATGTATTGTATGATCTGCTTATGGGTTGATTAGATCTGTGGTATGACGTGTGTTTATTACTATGTATGTCGTGATCTGGGTATGTCTGAAGTTCTAGAGTGTTGCGCAGCTATGAGTTGATAATTGCAGATTTGTACGCAAGTTTGTCTCTAGTAAGGCACATACACACGCGGATACTCTTCTGAGTAGTAGTGTATCGATTCTGTAGTATGGGCAGATCTATACACAGGTTTCATTCCTGAAAAGCGCATATACACTTGGAAACACTTTATGATAAGCGCGTATGAAAGCTACTATTTCTGCTGAATAATATGTCTAATCAGTGTAATCAGTCATGTTGTATATCTGTTGTTTGTCTATGAAGTCTTCATATTGATCTGGGTTTAATAGTGATGTTTCGATTATTGATGATGCTACTAGTTGTATGTGATTGAAGATCAGTGATTCGTTGTTTGATTCAGTGATTCAGAGATTGGTTTGAATGATTTGGTATAGTGATCAATTTTAGTTTTGATATATGGTATTGGGCTTAAATGATGGTAGTGGGTCCAGTCTAAAAATTTGATGAAAAGTGGCCTATAGGTTGTAATGTGTTGAAGCAGGGGGATCCAGTGTGAAAATTTATGAAACGTGGTCCACGATGGTGCTGAGGGTTGGAGCCTTCAGTGAAGAAGTGGAAGCTTCCTCCCAATAGTTGTTGGTGATCAGATCAGGGGGTTGGAGCTCCCTTCCAGTGGGTGCTGGTAAACAAGATCAGGGGATTGAAGCTCCCTTCCAGTAGGAGCTAGAGAACAAGTGAAGGTTGTAGCCTTCTGCAGGTGGATGCCTGCGTGTTGGTCTGAGCCTGCGCCCATACAAGATTGTAAGAAGTTTTCATTATAATAAAAATTGAAGACAGAGAGGACAGCAGCGGTGGTTTTCTCCCACATTGGGTTTCCACCTAATCCTGATGTTCATGTGTGTTGCTTCTGTATGATGCTTTATTTTGTTCTTACTGCACATGTTTACTGCTTATCAAATGTTTGATGAATCACTGATACACTGGTTTAAGTTAAACAGATGAAGATTTAACTGAAATATAAGTTCACTGAATATACACTAGTTGTCTGCATAACAGTCGCGTACAAACGCAGGTTTACTTCAATAAAGTTGCGTACAGAAATCCGAATGAGAAAAGAAAAGTTGAGTTTTAAAACACTGATTCACCCCACCCCACCCCCTCTCAGTTTTTTTCCAAACAATTGGAATCAGAGCAGGTTCATCAGAAGAAGCTTGATCGCTTGAAGGAGATCCAACAAGAAGATGGGAAAGAAGCAAAAGAAGAAAGCTACTCAAAGGAAGAAGACAACTCAGAGAACCTATGTGGCAATAGATAGAAGAAAATATTATGATTCGGAAGCACCTCGCTTTCTATTGATCATGAATGAAGAAGATAAAACAGGTACTGATTTTTGTTCTACTTGTGATCCATTTCCCTATTCATGCAGTATTGAAGATAGTGAATATGACAACGAATCCACTGAAGTTTCTCTTATGGGTAAAAGTGAAAGTAATGTAATGGCTCTAGAAGCAGAAGTTAAAAGGCTCAAAAATAAATTAGAGATCAGCAAAAGCTATTTGATGAAAGGGACTGTACCTACAAAGAAGAAATTACTAGATTGAATAATCAGTTGCAAGAAAGAAACAAAATTGAGAAGATGTACAAAGAAAAGACAGACCAATATCAAAAGTTGCAAGATGAAGTAACATCACTCAGAAATAAGGATCTTAAAGAAAGAACAATCACTATGAAGGACATGAAGCAGAAATCATCTCTCAAATCAGATATTGAAAAATCAGATAAGGGGAATGAAGAAATACTTCAAGCATTTGAAGAACAAGAAAATGGGTTGAAGAGATGCTCAGATTAAAGAAGCAAATGGAAGAAGGAAGAACAATTGAAGAAGAAAAGGAAAAGCAGTACCAAAGAATGAAGGTTGAGGTAAACATTCTAAAAGGTAAATTAGAAGAAAATGATAAACAATTGAGATTTCAAGATAGTACTAAGATTTTGGATGACATTCCTAGCAGTGAAAGGTTTCCCGCTATTAAATATGGTCTTGGTTTTCATGAAACTGTTAAAGGAGAATCTAGTTTGCAAGCTAGTAAAAAGAATCAAAAGGATAACAATGCAAAACCTGAAGTGATCAATAAGGAGAAAAGGAGCCAACAACCAAAGATTATCAATCCTCAAAGGCGATCATTTACTCCTAATTATAGAAGTGTCAATCGATTCTCTCCTCTGATCAATAATATTGAATGTTTTATATGTCATAATTATGGCCATGTTGCAGCGAATTGCAGAAGCAGATTGTTTCGACCTCAAGAAAATAGCCACTTCACAGGGAGATCAACTCCTAGGAATAAAGGATGGTTTTATGGATATTGCTTCTCTTGTAACTCATTTGGGCATAAGGCCACTAATTGCAGTTCAAGTATATAGAACAGAACCAAGAGATGGGATAAGTTTCAGCTCATAACTAGAAATTGCAAGCAAATCTGGAGGAAGAAGGAACACCGGTTAGAAACGTAGGGAACGTTGACCCTACTGCAATCAATTGTTTCTAAAGCTTACTTCTTAGTGACTGCAGAAGTGATGTGAGGTACATGACCTCATAAGAGCAGAAGATGATTATCGGGTCCTCAGGATCAATAATGTATCATCTCAGGGGGAGCAATATATGATGATTCCCATGGTTGTTTTGATAATTTTGGTTGCTTATATTTCTGACAGTGAATCTGATGTGATAGCATAAGACAGGTACAGATTGTACAGGCTCAGGGGGAACTGAAGTTGTGAAATTTTAGTATTTCACTTTCTGTACGCGGATCATATGAAAGACAATCACGTATATACGCGAATTCCTACACAAACATTCGCGTATGTTTTTCTCTGATAGAGAAACAGTGGGACAGATTCAAGAAAAGACTCTCAGATGCTCCAGACAGTTATTATTTGGCTTTCTTGTTCTGATGTTGATGGTTACAATCTGTTGATGTTACTTATAAGTGGTATTGTGTTATGATGATCTATGAGTTGGTACAACATGACATTAATGTTATTATGATTGATGAAGATGCTTCGATGTATGAGTTGATGTGATCAGACTTGACAGTGTACGGTTGGCACAGGTTCAGGGGAAGCATTAACCTTGTTGTTAATGATGCATTGTTGGCATTATGTTTGCGATGTTGTTGAAGAAACTCTTGTAGTTGGTTGACTGATGCTATGCTATTGTCAAATGCTCATCCGATGATCTCTCATGTTTGAGGTCTTTTGGCCTTGGTTATAAATGTCATATTTGTCATTTGATGTAAAGGTCATGTAAAGACCAATAATGTAATTTTTATTATACTTAGTCATGTTTGGACTATTGAGGGTCAAGTCAATCATGTATGTAATCCCATGACAGGTAGTTGATGTTATGATGGAGTCAAATATGTAACCCCACTTGGTTGGGTAATTGATGTAAGTTTGAGTCCTTGGTGATAGGAAAGGTCATATTCAGTTGAATCATAGAGTCATGTACTTCATTGAAAATATTTCAGAAGATTCAGCATGTGCTCAGGGGGAGCATTGTCAGTATATAATGCAGATCAGATCTACAGTGCTCATGTCTATACAAGAAAAGAGAAGCCTTCATTCGACATTGGTCAGACCTTTGCCCTTGATGTCAAAGAGGGAGAGTAACTTGGTGTTTGAATTGAAAAGATTAGTGCTTAGATTGATGTCCTTTGCACGTATATATAGGTTGTGGTGATCAAACACCAAAGTGGTTGCCATCAAGTCCAAAGGGGGAGATTGTTAGCATTATGATGTATGTGTTGTCCTTGATGGCAACCTACTTGATGAGTTGTACATTGATGGAATCTTACTTGATCCAGGATGTATTAACAAGCTAGTTCAGAGGTGACAGAGTGATTGAACAGAGTAACAAAATGATTGGACAAAGGTATGCAGTTCAGAGACAAAAGAATTATGAAGACGAACATTTGAAGAAATATACGCAGGTTTGATGAAGCAAAGTCGCGTACACATGCGAGTATGAAGATGAAAATGCACGTACAATTTGCGCACTATGATTCGCTAAATATCAAGGGTATTTAACATGGTATTAGCCCACAATATTGAGAAGAGTAACGAATATTTGATCCTGTCAAAGATTACCATTGGCACTTAGTTTGGTTTTGACCTAATGTATTGACTAAGGCCTAAGCTATATAAGGAGATGAAGATCCAAGTGCTTGAGTGTGCATGTGTGAGGTTGATTAATGAGTACTTCAATCTGAAGTATGATTGCATGGTATGGGTAATTTATGAGTGGATGATCTGAAATAAGTATGCACCCAGTAATACAATGATGGATCAGGCTCAATAGACCTGAAATGACTATGTATTGTATGATCTGTTTATGGGTTGATTAGATCTATGGTATGATGTGTGTTTATTACTATGTATGTCGTGATTTGGGTATGTCTGAAGTTCTGAATGCGTAGCTATGAGTTGATAATTGCACATTTGTACGCAGGTTTGTCTCTAGTAAGGCGCGTACATACACGGATACTCTTTTGAGTAGTAGCGTATCTATTCTGCAGTATGGGCAAATCTGTACGTGGGTTTCATTCCTGAAAAGCGCGTATACACGCGGAAACGCTTTATGATAAGCGCATATGAAAGCTAGGGTTTCTATTGAATAATATGTCTGATCAGTTTAATTAGTCCTGTTGTATTTTTGTTGTCTGTCTATGAAGTCTTCACACTGATCTGGGTTTAATAGTGATGTTTTGAGTATTGATGATGCTACTAGTTGTATGTGCTTGAAGATCAGTGATTGGTTGTTTGATTCAATGATTCAGTGATTGGTTGAATGATTTGGTACAGTGATCAGTTTCAATTTTGATATATGGTATTGGACTTAAATGATGGTAGTGGGTCCAGTCTGAAAATTTGATGAAAAGTGGCCTAAAGGTTGTAATGTGTTGAAGCAGGGGGAACCAGTGTGAAAACTTATGAAACGTGGTCCACGACTGTGCTCAAAGTTGGAGCCTTCAGTGAGAAAGTTGAAGCTTCCTTCCTGTAGTAGCTGATGATCAGATCAGGGGGTTGGAGCTCCCTTCCAGTGGGTGTTGGTAAATGAGATCAGAGGGTTGAAGCTACCTTCCAGTAGGAGCTGGAGAACAAGTGAAGGTTGTAGCCTTATGCAAGTGGGTGTCTGCATACTGGTCTGAGTCTGCGCAAGTACAAGATTGTAAGAAGTTTTCATTGTAATAAAAATTGAAGACAAAGACAACAGCGACGGTGGTTTTCTCCCACATTGGGTTTCCACCTTAAATCCTGGTGTTCATGTGTGTTGTTTGTGTATGATGCTTTATTCCATTCAATCTGCACATGTTTACTACTTATCAAATGTCTGATGAATCACTGATACACTGGTTTATTTTAAACATATGAAGATTTAACTAAAATACAAGTTCATTAAATATATGGTAGTTGTTTGCATAACAGTCACATACATACGCAGGTTTACTTCAGTAAAGTCGCGTACATATGCAGGTTTACTTCAATAAATTCGCATACATACGCAAGTTTACTTCAGTAAATTCGCATACATACGCAGGTTTACTTCAGTAAATTCGCATACAAAAATCAAAAAGAGAAAAGAAGAGTTAAGTGAGTTTTAAAACACTGATTCACCCCCCCCCCCTTTCAGTATTTTTCCCAACAATGAAGATGAGGATCGACTCCAAGTTAATCTTAGCCTTTGATTATGTTTTAATCTTGGTCATTGATATGTCAACGAGAGATTATAAGAAGGAGGCCGATGAGCATTTGGAAAATACATCGAAGAGAGATCTATAGATCAAATTCTCAAGAGAGCAGCGCAGCAGTTGCCAGAGTGAGATCGAGAGATTTCTTGCAATGAGGGGCAAGGATAGTTGGTCGAAGGAAGATTTTCCAAATCCAGAGAGTGCAAGGCAGAGAAGGCATTGAGAAGTCCAGAGAGGCTGCGCAATGCCACGCAGAGGCAGCGCAGAGCTTCGAAGGGAGTCTGCAATCTTGTTGGGGAACAATCGAGATCTAGTGTCGAAAGTCGAGGTGTGAGTCTGAAAGGCCAGAGAGTCGAGTTTCTAGTCAGCGAGAGATCATGAGGAGGTGTGATGCAGCACCAGCAACAGTAACGCAGTGACTACGTGGGCAGACGCAGAGACAGCGCACGGAGCTCATCTCCAGTCAAATCAGTGCCAGATTTCCAGTGACAGTGTGCAATTTTCTCACTATCTCATTGTCAGATTTTTTTCTCTATATCGGATAGCCAGTTTGGGCATCCAATGACTTGTATTCATAAAACTACTACGTAATAATAAAACCCTCAACTGTTGCATCAGTTTTTGTTGAAATTTGGTTACCGGAGGACAGGTGGTTTCCCTAAGGCTTTGATTTTTGGCCTAGGGAAAAGTGTCCAAAAGAATTTAATTTTTCTCCTAAAGTGACTTTATAAGTTATAAAGTCAAATCTAATTTAAAAGTGACTTTAAGTGATAAAGTTACTAAGTCTAATTTTAGAGTGACTTTATTAAAGTCAATGAGAAATTATAAAGTGAAAAGTGACTTTGGAAATAAATGACTAAGTGGGTCTTTATTAAAGTGGGGTGAATTAAACCCACGGGGTGGCGGCTTGTTGGTGATTGAGTGTTCGAGTGTTCTGTTAAGGCACTCGTTTGTAAAGGTAATCAGTTCAAACCCCGTGGGTGCCCGTCAGACATAAGCCTGTGAACCTTGTTGTGTATTGTCAGCAGGGGATGATGCCAGCGAGGAGGGTTTTCATTGGCAGCAGCGCGATGTGATCTTGTGTGGCAGATATGATTGTATGGTTCTCGTTACCGGTTTCCCTCCTGATATTTTAAAAAAAAAAAAAAAAGTGGGGTGAATTAAAAAATAGAAAGTGAGATTTAAATGAGCATTTAATCTCAGCCCTAGATCTAAAGCTACCTTATCCATTGGATTTAGGGATTCCCCAAAAGTTATTGAGGGTTAGGTTGAAGGAGAAAAAGGAGAGAAAAGATCATTCATTCTTTCATGAGTAGATTGAGAGAAGGAGAAGAAGAGAGCTGGAGAAATTTTTGAGCAATGAGATGAAGGAAAGCAGAACCTTGGCATGCATACCGAGGCAACATTTCAGCAAATCCGTACAGCAATGAGAGGCACACAGTTCAAGGTAATTTGGGCACGAGTTTCAAGGCAAAAGCATACAGCATCTTGGGCACGTATTTCTAGGAGGTCATACAACAGCTTTGGCACAAATTTCGAGGAGCAATTATGTTGGTTTTGAAGCACAGTTTTCAAGGCAGTCCGTACAGTGAGTTGTTGTCCCTGTGCACGGAAATCGACGCAGAAAATAGTACATCTATTGATGTCTCTATGCACGCATTTTGAGGAGGCCGAATAGCAGCATTTATTGTTGTTCTGCACGCTTTTCAAAGAGGTCATACAATAGCATTTATTGTTGTGATTTCTGGGCACGAAATTCAAGGAGTCCATACAGCATTTAGTGTTGTTCCTGTTTTGTTGTTTGCACATTTTC
Source organism: Pinus albicaulis (assembly GCA_034641835.2). Lineage (NCBI taxonomy): Eukaryota > Viridiplantae > Streptophyta > Pinopsida > Pinales > Pinaceae > Pinus > Pinus albicaulis. The sequence continues at coordinate 1,563,544,666 of CM076575.1, read as the reverse complement.
CGAGGCAGTGGTTAAGCACGGAAAACAAGATAAGTTGTATTTGTTACTTGCTGAAATTTTTTGAGTATTTCTCTCACTGTAAAAGCTAAATTATCAGAAATAAAGAAGAGCTTTCGAACTGGTTATCCCCAAGACTTGTAGGGGGGTTTTCTAGGGTCATATTGAACAAAAATTAGCGTGTCTATTTTCTGTGTGTGGCTGATCTATTTTTCTGAGTTTTTATTTCTGCATTTTCAGCACTGTGAAATTTCCAAAATTTGTGTTTTTCAGAAAATAATTATTTTTCCAGCTTGTTGAATGTATGGCTATGGGAATGGGCATTTAACTTTATGGGTAAAATAAGGAGAAACTGAAAACCGAGGTTGGAAACAGAAATTTCTACATGGTATCAGAGCTATTTTACTGAAAAGTGCAGTTTGAGACAGCAAGAAGAAAAATTACATTAAGCTGATTTTTCACACAGAAAACAGTACTTTTACTAAAGTAGTGTCTTTTTCAGTTTATTAGGACAGCAAGCATGTCTTTGGGCTTGAGGGTGGAGGATAGGTTGGATGGGCATAGTAATTACAGCGTATGGAAGGAAAGAATGCAAAGCATCTTTAAGAAGGCAGAAGTCTGGAATATAATGATGCATACCCAACAGCGCCTTGTTAATGTGCCCACTGATGTTGTTCAGTTGGCAGACTTTAATAAGAAGAATAACAAGGGTAAGAGACTGATTTTGGATGGTATTAAAGACCATGTCATTCCTTATGTGTGAGGAAAGAGATTTGCTCATGAGATGTGGACAGCCTTGACCAATCTCTACCAGAGTACCAATGAAAACAGAAAAATGGTCCTAAGAGAGAAGCTGAAGACTATTAAGATGGCTAAGACTGATAGTGCTACTGGGTATCTCACAAAGATTACTAATGTGAGAGATGCGTTGGCAACAGTTGGAGAGGTCATTCCACCCACTGAGTTGGTGCGGATTGCAGTGAATGGCCTCCCCAATTCATGGTTGAACTCTGCTAATGGGGTTTGTGCATGTGAGACCCTTCCCACTTGGGAGAGGTTGTGGGATGATTGCATACAGACTGAAATCAGAAAGAGCTAGCTTGGGGCAGCCAAACCAGTTGAGCAAGATGAGGATGTAGCACTGTTAGCAGGAAGCAAGAAAGGCAAGGGAAACAAGCAAGCTTCCACAAGTGGTGGTGGGGGAAAAGGCAAAGGTAAAGATAATCAAGTGAACACGCAGAAGGACTATTCCAAGGTGAAGTGTTGGAATTGTCAAAGGATGGGACACTATGCAGTTGTGTGTCCGGAGAAGGAGAAGAAGAAGGGGAAGAACAAGACCATGGCAGCATCAGCAAAGATAGGGACTTTTCGGATAGCTTTAACTGGGAGTTTGGGTTCACTGCGTGTGAGTCCACTAGTGCAGGATCACCTGCCACGAAGGTTGAGAGAGAGTGTGCATTTCCCTCCACTAGCAAAGCATATTCAGGTATCTGGTATGTTGACAGTGGGGCTTCACGTCATATGACAGGAGTCCGTGAGTACTTCTCAGAGCTTTTAGAGAGTGGCACTGATATAGAGGTAGTACTCGGATATGACAGCATTATTAGAGCAGTCGGTGTGGGGACATTGACATTTGATAGGGAACCCAAACCTCCCTTGAAGGTGTCAGATGTTCTATATGTGCCAAGGATGAGGAAGAACCTCATATCCGTCTCAGCATTGGAGGACAGAGGGTATGAGATATTGTTCAGGAGAGGACAAGTGCTTATATATCCCAGGGGCGCTCCAGCTGAGTCAGCTAGAGTGATTGGTGTACGCCATGCAAAGGTGTACAAGTTTGCATTTCAGCCCCTTTTGGCATTGAGCAGTAGTACCGGCAGCAGAACTAGCAGTTCAGAGTTGTGCAAGATTTGGCACCACAGAATGGGGCACATGTATCATGGAGCCTTGAGGACATTGCGGGAGATCACTATAGGTGTGCCAGATTTCAGTATTGATCACATTGATACATGCAGAGGATGTGTTATGGGCAAGTTTGCCAAATCCCCTTTTCCCAACAGTGACAACAGATCGACTGGGATACTTTATTTGATTCATTCCAATGTGAGCGATCGGATGTCTCATGTTTCCTTGAGTGGATATGAGTACTATGTTTTATTCATTGATGATCACTCCAGGAAGACATGGATTTATTTCTTGAAGACCAAGAGTGAGGTCTTCAACCGGTTTCAGGAATTCAAAGCTCTTGTGGAGACTCAGACAGGTCAGAAGATCAAGTCCTTGAGGTCGGACAATGGAGGGGAGTACACCCTTGGTGATTTTGTTGACTATTGTGCGGAGGCAGGCATTAGGAGGGAGTTCACAGTTCCTTACAACCCCCAACAGAACGGGGTTGCGAAGAGGAAGAACAAATACATCGGAGGGGCTACCAAAACCATGCTACATGATCAGGGGTTACCATTGTTTTTGTGGGCAGAGGCCTGCAACACTGTTGTATATTTGCAGAACATGAGTCTGCATCGTGCCTTGGGGCATGTGACTCCAGAGGAGACTTTTTCTGGAAAGAAGCCTAATGTTGGTCATCGTCGTATCTTTGGGTGTATTGCATACTCCTACGTACCCAAGGAGAAGAGGACCAAGCTAGAGCCCACCGCAGAGAAGGGTATCTTTGTGGACTACATTGAGACCTAGAAAGCCTTTCGGATTTATATTCCCGCACAAAGGAGGGTTGTTTTCAGGCGGGATGTGAAGTTCGAGGAGGACAGGGCTTTCAAGAGGTCACTAGAGTTAGAGTATCTGGATCAACCAGACCCTCAGGAGCAGTTAAGTCAGTCGCAAGGATCCAGTGGGCAGGGATCAGGAGGATAAGGAGGTACGTCGATTACGGTGTCAGGTCCATCAGTGAGCAGTGGCTTGCAGAGTCAGAGGGGTGGTTCTTTGTGCAGCATGCAGAGCAGTCCGCAGAGCAGTTCACTAGGGAGTCCACTGATGGACAGTTCACACGGTACTTCAGCATCTACAGGTTCAGGTTCAGGCAGGAGGACAGCAGACAGACAGTCAAGAGTTCAGGCTCCTGATGAGGAGGATAAGGAGTTTCATTCTCCGGTGGGAGAAGTGTGCTCAGGGAAGAGGAAGCCCAAGTGGCTTTAGAATACCTTGAGAGAGGCCACATTTGTTGCTAGGCCAAAGAGGCCGATCAGAGAGAGCAGACCACCTGAGAGGTTCTGTAGCTATATGGCAATGGTTGCCAACATCATTGACTCTAAGCCTTCTAGCTATGAGGAGGCAGCTAGCCAGCAGATCTGGAGAGAGGCCATGCAGGAAGAGTATTCTTCTATCATGAAGAATGATGTTTGGGAGGTGGTGTCAAGGCCTGAGGGAAAATCCGTGGTTACTTCCAGATGGCTTTACAAGGTAAAGCATGCTTCAGATGGTAGCATTGAGAAATTCAAGGAAAGGTTTGTGGCTAAAGGGTTCTCCCAGGTAGAGGGAGTATATTATGAGGAGACCTTCGTTGTCGTGGCTTGATATACTTCGATTCGCTCCATCATATCGATAGCAGCAGAGATGGGTTGGAAGATCCACCAGATGGATGTGAAGACCGCATTTCTCAATGGCTTCATACAAGAGGAGGTGTACATTGAGCAGCCACAGGGCTTTGAGGTGCATGGGAAGGAGTCCCATGTGTGCAAACTGAAGAAGGCCCTTTATGGCCTGAAGCAAGCTCCTAGAGCTTGGTACTCCAGGATTGATACTTACTTGCAGGAGATGGGTTTCACAAAGAGTGATGCAGATCCGAACCTTTACTTTATTGTGATAGGTGAGGAGCCTCTCATTCTGGTGATGTATGTGAATGACTTGGTCATTACGGGTGCAGAGAGACTCATAGAGAGCTGCAAAAGAGATCTTGCGTCGGAGTTCGAGATGAAGGACATTAGCTTGATGCATTACTTTTTGGGTTTGGAGGTGTGGCAGGAGGAGGGTCATTTCTTCCTGGGACAGGGAAGTATATTGTGGACATCCTTGGTAGATTCCACATGGAGGATTTTAGACCCATGTTGACACCGATGATCACCAACTGGAAGAAGCATCACACTTCAGATTCCAAGTTGGTGGATCCCACATTGTATAGACAGTTGATTGGTTCCTTGATGTATTTGGTAAACACTAGACCAGATATTTGTTTTGCAGTCAACACGATGAGCCAGTTCATGTGTGAGCCCAGGAGGGTGCACTAGGTTGCTACAAAACACATTTTGCGGTACTTACAGGGGACACTGGAGTATGGTCTAGATTATAGGCAGGGAGATGGAGTGAGATTGGCAGGTTACACTGATTCTGATTGGGCAAGTTGTGCTTCTGATAGGAAGAGCAATTCAGGGTGTTGTTTTGGGTTAGGTTTGACAGTGGTGTCGTGGTTCAGCCGAAAGCAGCAGTCAGTGGCATTGAGTTCAGCGGAAGCAGAGTACATGGCACCCAGTCTAGCTAGTTGTGAGGCCATATGGCTTTGCAAGAGGTTGTTTGGCTTATTTTGTGAGCCGTTGAGACCTTCAGTGATATACTGTGATAATCAGAGTTGCATTAAACTCACGGAGAATCCAGTATTTCATGACAGGTCAAAGCATATCGGGATCAAATATCATTTCATCAAAAACTATGTTCAGAAGGGAGATGTGAAGCTTGAGTATATTCCCACTAATGAGCAGGTTGCAGATATTCTTACCAAAGCCTTACCACGGGGCAAGCATGTCTACATCAAAGACAAGATGGGTGTGGTGAGGAACACCTTCCTCGGTAAGAGGGAGTGTTGAAATTTGGTTATCGGAGGACAGATGGTTCTCTAAGGCTTTGATCTTTGGCCTAGGGAAAAGTGTCCAAAAGAATTTAATTTTTCTCCTAAAGTGACTTTATAAGTTATAAAGTCAAATCTAATTTAAAAGTGACTTTAAGTGATAATGTTACTAAGTCTAATTTTAAAGTAACTTTATTAAAGTCAATGAGAAATTAGAAAGTGAAAAGTGACTTTGGAAATAAATGACTAAGTGGGTCTTTATTAAAGTGGGGTGAATTAAAAAATAGAAAGTGAGATTTAAATGAGCATTTAATCTCAGCCCTAGATCTAAAGCTATCTCAGCCATTGGATTTAGGTGTTGGAAATACTGAGAGGGGGTGAATCAATATTTCTTTTCAATTGTTAATTATTGTCAGTCAGATTCTTCACAATTAAAGATAGAGAGGTGTATAATAATAATATTAAGGATTAATAAGAATAAGAACTTCAATCATTTTTCAAATAATTGTATACAATAGATGAGTGAGGGCACCAACCCTTTAATGAAACAGGGACCAACCTGTTGCCAAGCACCAACTTGGACTTTGATGAGGCTCCGACCTCTAGGGCTTCGACCCTATCTTCTCAAGGCACCAACCTTCTGTTTAGGAGCTCCTACTCCAAGGACACCAATCCTATTTTATCTTCTTCTAATAAAGAATGTGGATAGTACTTACTTGAACGTCATAATTCTTCACTATTTAATACTTCACTGTCAAACCACCAAATGCTCCACTGTCCAAGATCTTCTTGTACACGCTTTCAAATTCACTGTTGCTGCTTCAATGCCACTGTCCAGACCTCAACGCATTATTTCATCACCTAATCTCCAATGTATCAACCCTTCAATTACCGAATCTTCAAAAACTCGGGTTTGAGTTTCCTTATATGCCACAATGGTATTCGAGCTTCAATATTCAATCTGCAATTCTGTTCCTTTTATCCATAGGTCTGAGAAGCAACAGTTTGGTTATTTCAGGTCTGTGGTATAGTTCTCACACTCTTCTAAGCTCCAAATTTGTGCTTCCAAGAGACTTAAACAGTGATTTGAGCCTTTTACTGTCCATAGAATGTTGTCTCAAATCTGAGAGTATGACAGTTTTTAGGTTTGAGTCATAGAAGCACCAGATTTAAGGGTACAACAGATCTGAGGAATGCAACCTGTAGGTGTCCAAGCCACACAAAGTCTGCTCCAATTTCACAGGTCCGAGGGTAAATTAGGCTTCCTATAGCCTATTCCATAGCTGCCTGTGGTGAGTGAAGTAGTTGTTTCAGAGGTCAAATGTTTCGTCCCTAACCGAATCACAAAAACAGTGATCTTCTTTGTTTCCTCGGCCTCCTTGGTTGTTGTCCCTGTGATTTGCACTGATCTGAGCCACCCTATCTCACTGGTCCAAGGTTCCCAACAGTTAAATCTTCGAAAAAAAGCTTTCTCAGTGTCCTTAGTTCACAAGTTGTGAACTATTGTATTTCTGTGTGATGATCTTCACCGAATAGATGCAAAGAATGAAGTGTTTAACGTAGTATATATAGTGGTCTTTGCAAGCTAAACCAAAAAGGCACGTCACTGTTTGGAGGCCGACATGTGTATGAGAGTGTAGGTCCGCTAGCAATTAAATATATTATTTGTAAACTTAAAAATTCATTTTCTCACATACCTCTGGGAGTTTCGAGGCAAGTAAAGGCTCATTAGAATGGGAAAAATATACTCTACAAGATGGTATAGGACCCATGTTGATAGGATGCCTCTAATGTGGTAAAAACAATTTTTCTTTGTGACTGTCCTTAATTTTTGTGTGCAGGAGGTGAATAGGCAGCATGCCTTTTCCACTGCTTGGTTTCTCCTTTGTTTGGTTTACTAATCATAGGATTATACTGTCATCATGTAGGACATTCATGTCATCATGATAATACCTAGCAAAGTCATGAAGGTATAACATCGTGTATTTAATAATAGTGCAGTAATGTGTCATTGTGCAGCATCATTAGGATAACTTCAAAATCAAATGATATCTAGTCTTTCAATCTTCATCAAGTGTCATCAAGTGTGTTCATTCGTTCATCCTGTTGCCATCAATGACAACTTGGATTAACAATCTCCCCCTTTTTCATTGGATGGCAATATTTTCCATCTCTCCCCCTTTGACATCAATAGCAACGGGGTGCCAATGTGCTGTACTCTTGACATGTTGCTTGATTTAATGTGATGCAAGAGCAATGACCCCCATCTTTTGGCGAAGACAATCAAATGCTTCTCGTGGAAGGGGTTTTGTAAAGATATCCGCAATTTGTTCTTTTGTATTGACGTATTCTAACCTGATATTGTGTTCAGCAACTTGTTCACGGAGAAAGTGGTATTTGATTGGAATATGTTTGGTCCTTGAGTGCATCACCGTTTTCTTTGAAAGACCTGATGGCGCTAGTATTGTCACAAAAAATAGTAATTGGTTTCTTAGTTTCTATGTTGACATCCTTCAAGGCTTCCTTCATCCATAGAATTTGTGTACAACAATAAGCAGCAGCTATATATTCGGCTTCAGCTGTAGAAAGGGATATAGATGATTGCTTTTTACTAAGCCAAGATACAAGACAATCTTCCATAAAGAATGCATTTCCACTAGTACTTTTTCAATCATCCACGCTTCCGGCCCAATCAGCATCAAAGTAAGCTATCACAATAAGAGTTGAACTCTTAGGATACCAAAGACCGAAATCAGTCGTTCCTTTCAGATATCTGAGAATTCTCTTCACAGCTGCTAGATGGGATTGTTTAGGACTTGACTGAAATCTTGCTACCATTCCCACTGCTTGCATAATATTTGGTCTTGTAGCAGTTAAGTATAGGAGAGCTCCAATTATTGACCTGTAAAGAGTTGCATCTATGAGAGGGGTATCAACATCTTTACTTAATTTACAATCTTTGGTCATTAGTGTGCTCGTAGGTGCACAATCTTCCATCCCATATCTTTTAAGCAGGGCTTTAAGATATTTTTCTTGAGATATAAACATGCCTGCAGAGGTTTGAGATATTTGTAGCCCAAGAAAGTAAAACAACTCACCAATCATTGACATCTCGAATTTTTTGGACATATTTAGAGCAAATTCATGGCTCATTTCTTCATCATTGCTAGCAAAGATTAGATCATCAACGTAAACAAGAGTGATCTGAAGTTTTTCCTTGTCCATCTTCATGTAGAGATTGCCACCTACCACACCCTTTTTGAAACCTTCTTGTTGCAGATAGTGATCCAACTTTGCATACCATGCTCTAGGGGCTTGTTTTAATCCATACAAGGCCTTTTTTAGTTTGCATACAAAGTATTTTCCTTTAGCAAGATCAAATCCTTCTGGTTGCTCCATGTAAACTTCTTCCTTGAGATCTCCATTCAGGAATGTTGATTTTGCATCCATTTGATAAACCTTGAATCCTTTTGAGCAAGTAAATGCTAAAAACATTCTTATGGCTTCCATTCGAGCTACTGGTGCAAAGGTTTCTTCGAAGTCAATTCCTTCGATTTGCAACTATCCTTTGCAGACAAGTCTGGCATTATTTCTGATGATTTGTCCATCTTCATTCATCTTGTTTTTGAATACCCATTTTGTTCCAATTATATTTTTATATTTTGGGCGAGGTACCAGTTCCCAAGTCTCAATTTTTTCGATTTGAGACATTTCTTCTTCCATGGCCTTTATCCAGTAAGGATCTTTGCTTGCTTGAGAAAAAATTTCAGGTTCTATTAAAGATAATAGAGAAACATCATCTTTTCTTGGGGTGATTATCATTCTTCTTCGAGTTTGAATTCCTTCATCTATATTTCCTATGACCTGTTCTTCTGGATGATGTCTTTGAATAAACTTGATCTTAGAGGGAGTTTGTGTAGGTTCACTTTGAGGTTCTCCATTCTCCTCTTCTTTTTCAGGCTCTTCTTCTTCACTTTGTTCAAAGAAAGGCTCAACTTCATGATCTTCAATTCTCTTTTCTAGAAGACCTTCATCAATCTTTACATCAATACTTTCCACTATTCTTCGAAGACGATTGTTGTAACATTTGTAAGCTTTGCTCCTAGTGGAGTATCCAAGAAATATTCCTTCGTCAACTGAGTCAAATTTTCCTAGTGAGTCATCATTTATTTTTATGAAGCATTTGCTTCCGAAAACCCTAAAATATTTTACTGAAGCAGGTCTTCCTTTCCATAATTCACAAGAAGTCTTTTCATTATTTGGTCTTAGTTGAGTTCGATTTAAGGTATAAACTGCAGTCCCAACTGCTTCTCTCCAAAATTTTGGTTGCAAATCAGCTGCTAGTAGCATTATCCTTGCAATTTCTTGAATGGTTCGGTTCCTTCTTTCAACTACTCCATTTTGATGGGGTATCCTAGCAGTGGAGAGTTCTCTTTTAATTCCATGTCTTTTACAGAATTCATCAAATTCTTTTGAGGTGTATTCTCCTCCTCTATCTTTTCTAAGACATTTAATCTTGGAATATTTCTCATTCTCAATGAGAGCCTTAAGACTCTTAAAACATTCAAATGCTTCAGATTTATATTTTATGAAATATATCCACATCATTCTAGTATAGTCATCAACAAATAAAGCAAATTACCTTTCACCTTGAAGAGTTGGAGTTCTAGTTGGCCCACACAAATCTGCATGAATAATTTCCAGAGGTTTTGATTTTGAGAACTCCTTAGCTTTGTGGCTAGTTCTGGTTTGCTTTCCATGTTTGCATGGGCCACATACAACTTGATTTGGCTTGCACATTTTTGGAATGTCCCTTACTGCATTAATTTTGTTGATGTTGACTAGGTTATCAAAACTTTTATGCCCCAATCGCTTGTGCCATAACCAACTTTCATCTGTTTGACTTAAGTACCATTTATCTTCTTGGATTTTACTGAGAATGTAAACATTATCTGGCGTTCTTACTCCTTTTGCCACAAGTTCTCCTGAGGACGAGTCTCTTATTTCACAATTTTTTGTACTAAAGACAACATTATATCCTTGGTCACAAATCTGGCTAACACTTAAGAGATTGTGTTTGAGCCCTTCTACCAAAAAGGTATTTTGAGCCTTTCCTTGTCCATTGACAAGGGTAGCAGTTCCTTTTCAAGTGATTTTAGAGGACCCACTTCCAACGGATACATTTCCATTTTTCTTGTTCAATGAGATAAACTTCTTTTGGTCACCTGTCATATGTCTTGAGCATCCACTATCCACGAACCAATGATGAGGCTCCGACCTCTAGGGCTTCGACCCTATCTTCTCAAGGCACCAACCTTCTGTTTAGGAGCTCCTACTCCAAGGACACCAATCATGTTTTATCTTCTTCTAATAAATAATGTGGATAGTACTTACTTGAACGTCATAATTCTTCATTGTTTAATACTTCATTGTCAAACCACCAAATGCTCCACTGTCCAAGATCTTCTTGTACACACTTTCAAATTCACTGTTGCTGCTTCAATGCCACTGTCCAGACCTCAACGTGTTATTTCATCACCTAATCTCCAATGTATCAACCCTTCAATTGGAGGACCGAATCTTCAAAAACTCAGGTTTGAGTTTCCTTGTATGCCACAATGGTATCCGAGCTTCAATAGTCAATCTGCAATTCTGTTCCTTTTATCCATAGGTCTGAGAAACAATACTTTGGTTATTACAAGTCCGTGGTACAGTTCTCACACTCTTCTAAGCTCCAAATATGTGCTTCCAAGAGACTTGAACAGTGATTTGAGCCTTTTACTGTCCACAGAATGCTGTCTCAAATCCGAGAGCATGACAATTGTTAGGTCTGAGTCATAGAAGCACCAGATTTAAGGGTACAACAGATCTGAGGATTGCAGCCTGTAGGTGTCCAAGCCACACAAAGTCTGCTCCAATTTCACAGGTCCGAGGGTAAATTAGGCTTCCTGTAGCCTATTCCATAGCTGCCTGCGGTGAGTTAAGTAGTTGTTTCAGAGGTCAAATGATTCGTCCCTAACCCAATCACAAAAACAGTGATCTTCTTTGTTTCCTCGACCTCCTTGGTTGTTGTCCCTGTGATTTGCACTGATCTGAGCCACCCTATCTCACTGGTTTGAGGTTCCCAGCAGTGAAATCTTCAAAAAAAAAACTTTCTCGGTGTCCTTAGTTCACGAGTTGTGAACTATTGTATTTCTGTGTGATGATCTTCGCCGAATAGATGCAAAGAATGAAGTGTTTAACGCAGTATATATAGTGGTTTTTGCAAGCTAAACCGAAAAGGCACGTCACTGTTTGGAGGCCGACATGTGTATGAGAGTGTTGGTCGGCTAGCAATTAAATATATTATTTGTAAACTTAAAAATTCATTTTCTCATAGACCTCTGGGAGTTTCGGGGCAAGTAAAGGCTCATTAGAACGGGAAAAATATACTCTACAAGATGGTATAGGACCCATGTTGATAGGATGCCTCTAATGTGGTAAAAACAATTTTTCTGTGACTGTCCTTAATTTTTGTGTGCGGGAGGTGAATAGGACAGCATGCCTTTTCCACTGCTTGGCTTCTCCTTTGTTTGGTTTATTAATCATAGGATTATAGTGTCATCATGTAGGACATTCATGTCATCATGATAGTACCCAGCAAAGTCATGAAGGTATAACATCGTGTATTTAATAATAGTGCAGTAATGTGTCATTGTGCAGCATCATTAGGATAACTTCAAAATCAAATGATATCTAGTCTTTCAATCTTCATCAAGTGTCATCAAGTGTGTTCATTCGTTCATCCAGTTGCCATCAATGACAACTTGGATTAATATTAGGGATTCCCTAAAAGTCACTTAGGGTTAGGTTAAAGGAGGAAAAGGAGAGAAAAGATCATTCATTCTTTCATGAGCAGATTGAGAGAAGGAGAAGAATAGAACTGGAGAAATTTCTGAGCAGTGAGGTGAAGGAGAGTAGAACATTGGCACGCATATCGAGGCAGCATTTCAGCAAATCCGTACAGCAAGGAGAGGCACACAGTTCAAGGCAGTTTGGGCACGAGTTTCAAGGCAAAATCGTATAGCAACTTGGGCACGTATTTCTAGGAGGCAGTACAGCAGTTTTGGCACAGATTTCAAGGAGCAGTTTTGCTAGTTTTGAGGCACAATTTTCGAGCCAGTCTGTATAGTGAGCTATTGTCCCTGTGCACAGAAACCGAGGCAGAAAATAGTATAGCATTTATTGTTGTCTCTCTGCACGCATTTTGAAGAGGTCGTACATCAGCATTTATTGTTGTTCTGCACGCTTTTCAAGGAGGCCATACAGCAGCATTTATTGTTGTGATTTCTAGGCACGGAATTCAAGGAGTCCGTACAGCATTTAGTGATGTTCCTGTTTTGTTGTTTGCACATTTTCTAAGGCGGTAGTTAAGCACAGAAAACGAGATAAGTTGTATTTGTTACTTGTTGAAATTTTACGAGTATTTCTCTCTCACTGTAAAAGCTAAATTATCAGAGAAAAAAAAAAGGAGCTTTCGAACTGGTTTTCCCCAAGAGTTGTAGGGGGTTTTTCCAGGGTCATCTTGACCAAAAATCAGCGTGTCTATTTTCTGTGTGTGGCTGATTTATTTTTCTGAGTTTTTATTTCTGCATTTTCAGCACTGTGAAATTTCCAGAATTTGTGTTTTTAGAAAATAATTATTTTTCCAATTTGTTGAATGTATGGCTATGGGAATGGGCATTTAACTTTATGGGTGAAATAAGGAGAAACCAAAAACCGGGGTTGGGAACAGAAATTTTTACAGTTTTCCCACATTGAGTTTTTTCGAGGACATTGCCCAAAAACAACGGTGTTCATTGTGTGCGTTTATTTCTTTCCTGCTCAGCATTTTGCAGTGATGACAATATCGCTGATATTCAGAAATATCGCAATATTTTCGAGGAAACAAAATATCGCCAAGAAAATATCGCTATATTTCTGAAATATCAGCGATATTTCGAAAAATATCACGCAACAATTGAAAATATCGTCGGGCTTCTCCTGGTCACGGCTAGAAAAGGGAAAAAACGATTTTTTTTCATTTTTGTTTGTGAGTGGCTGAGAAGGAAAGCTAAAGTGTTGTGGAGGTTGTCAAAGAGGAATTGATGATCGAACAACCATTATCACCAGCACCTAATAAGTTTTTCATCATCAAAGATTGAAGAACAGTGAGACAAAATCCATCTCTTCCATTAACAGGTATGTTCTTCCAAACCCATATTTTAATGAATTTTTTATAGATTTAGGGCTATACATCCTTGCCTATTTGCCTACCAACATTGTGCTACTTTGTTTTTCTCTATTTACTATGATTTTCATGCCCATGAGCCAATGCAAGGGTTTTGACCATATTTGGAGAGCAAGCTTCATTTTTTTAAAACATTCTTATGCACCCTTATTGCCAATTTTTTATTCACATTGCAAGTGCCAAATAATGTATTTGTATTCTTGTAGTAATTTTATTTTTTAAATGACATGCTTATTACTTATTATTTTTAAATTTTTATGCATGGGTGTTTAATGCCAATTTTTTTGTTTTTTTGTGCCCTAGGTTTGAATTAGTTCACTACAAAAGTCAAATATGCCAAAAGCCTTGGACCCATTTTGGGAGTATGGGGAGCCTGATGGTGGGACAAGTCAGGCATATTTATCATGCAAATTGTGTGGGACGAAAATGACAAGAGGGGTTACGAGATTGAAATACCATTTGGCTAGACTCTCTGAACATATGTTGCCCTTTCTACAGTTTCCAGTCCGAAGCTGATATAAAAAGCTCTTGTAGCTATTGATGAAAAAGACAGAAAGAATGAAGAGGCAGAAATAAACAAGGCTGAACATGCAAATAGATCTTTTGGCATATCTTCTTTTGATTTTGAGGCTGAGGGTAATGGGAGGGGCTCCATAGCATCACCTGCAACAGTTAGTGCTAATGTTGTTGGGAGTGGGAGGTCATCATTTTTTGTTCCACGAACAGGACATGGAACACAACCTTCCTTAACATCAGTTGTTAAAAAAAAGGGGAAGCTAGAAGCAGATAGAGTTATGGGGAAGTGTCTTTTTTGGAGTGACTTGCCTCTCAGCATCACTAAAACCAATCCATTTTGGCAGCCAATGTGTGATGTTATTGTTGTTGTGGGCTCAGGTTACAAAAGTGCTACATATGAGGAGTTGTAGGGGCCAATCCTTAAAACATAAAAGCAAGACATCAACTCTAGATTGACAGAGTTGAAAAAGATATGGGAAGTGTCTGGATGCACAGTGATGTCTGATGGTTGGACAGATAGGAAGGGTAGAACCCTTCTAAATTTCTTAGTACATTGTCCTAAAGGTACCATGTTTATTAAATCAGTGGATGCATCAGCACACATAAAAGATGCAGCAATGATATGTGAACTATTAGATGGCTTCATCCGGGAGAACGGTGTGCAGAATGTGGTGCAAGTCATAACAGATAATGCAGCTAATTATGTGGCTGCTAGCAAGATGCTTATGGAGAGGCACCGCACATTGTTCTGGACTCCATGTGCAGCACATTGTATCAATTTGCTGCTTGAGGATATGGGAAAACTCCCCTTCATGAAGGAGGTGATTGATATGGCTAGGAGTGTCCCCAAATTTATATATAACCATGCTTTTGTTCTTAGCCTCATGAGGAGATTCACTAGAAACAAGGAGTTGCGGCGTCCTGCAATCACACGTTTTGCCACCAACTTTATTACTCTTCAGTCTCTGCTTCGATGCCAGTTTGAGTTGAAGCAAATGTTTGTTTCTGATGAGTGGCGTGATTGTAAATACAACAGCAGATAGGATGGGAGAGCTATTGCAAAAATGGTGTACACTGAGACATTTTGGCAAGGAGTAGAAGAAGTGTGCTCAATTAGTGAACCTATAGTAAAGGTTCTGAGAATCATTGGTAGATGGGGAAAAGCCTGCAATGGCTTATGTGTATGAGGCCATGGATAGGGCCAAGGAGGCCATTCGTTCTTATTATGCAGACAAGGGTTCTGTTGGGCATGATAAACATATGATGTTATGGGATGTGATTGATAATCGATGGACAAAGATGCCTCATCGACCCATTCATGCAACAGCACTCTTCCTCAACCCTGCATTTTCATACAAATGCGCCTTTGATTTTGATGGTGAGGTGATGGAAGGGCTCCATTCTTATATTCAGAGGATGGTACCCGATCCTGAGCTTCATAGCAAAATCAACCGCGAGATACAGTTTTATCAGGATTGTGTTGGCCTATTTGGCTTTGATGATGCTATTAGGGAAAGGACCCTCTTCATGCCACGTAAGTGACAAGCCATCACTCATTAGAATTTTCAATTTAGAATTTACTTATTTATAATTCTAGATTTTTAAAATTAAATTATGTAACTTATATTTGAAAGTTTAATTATGTTTTATGTTTTTGAATTTTTATTTCTTTATTTTGTTGTAGATATTTGGTGGCGAACCTACGGTGCAAGGGCACCAAACTTGCAGAAATTGGCCATAAGAATCCTGAGTCGAACATGTAGTTCTTCAAGGTGTGAGCGCAATTGGAGTGTATTTGATAAAATACACTCAAAAAAGCGCAACAGGTATAACTTTGACCTTCATCTTTCAATTGAGCAATTACATTTATTGTAATTTAAATTTATGACCCTCAAGTGTCGAGAGGGAAGACTCATTAGTTTTTTTGGCACTCTTACAGGTTGGAGTTCACACGTCTCAATGATTTAGTGTATGTGCATTACAATATCCGACTTCAAGTGAAGCAAATACAAGCACCAATGGATCCAGATGCCATTTCCTTAGAAAATAGTGATGTATTGTCTCAATGGAGGGTGGAGATTGAGCATCCCGTCTTGGAGGAGTCACCTGCATGGTTAGAGCCAGAGGAACGATTAGAACAGGGGCAGCAAGAGGAGGAGGAGGAGCACTCGAAGCAGGAGGAGAAAGAGGAGGACGACGACAAGGACATTGTGGGAGCATCAACGTCTGCACCATTTGCTATAGATTTAGGAGAGCAGAGCTCCACACCCAGTAGTCAGTATTTGACATTAGGTGCAGGGTCAGGGCCTTCTACTGCTAGAGGCAGGCCTGACAAACAGCCCCTCATGTTTTCCCATAAAAGGGGGAGAGGGCACTGATTTCAAATAGATAGCTGGTATTTTTATTTGTTTTGCTACATATAACTCATGATAATGAGATATTTTTATATGTGTGATGTATTTTGTATTGGTTCTCCACATTTGAGTCCTTGATTGGACAATTATCAAGGATCAACAGGATTTGATATCACCTTTGACGTATCATTTTTATTTTACATCCACTATATCATATATATCAGTACTTTCTTCATATTTATGTGTCAATGTGTTTATTTCATGTTGTTATTGCTTTATATGTTTAAAAATCTGGAAAAAAAAAGGAATATATTATGCATTTTTTATGCTTGCCAATATTTTCGCCGATATTGCCGATAAGATCTTTTATGGACCCTCGCCGATATTTTGCCGATACCGATATTATCGACACTGGTACTATTTTGTTTCCGCGGTATTTTTATGTTGTGAAGACTGCAGTAGAATTTATTTTGATGTTTATTATGTAACATTGTAAATAACTTGATTCAGAATTAACAAGTAGAAGAAATAATATCAGTTGTTGTAGTAGGGATTCCCATTGAGGAATTTTCACATTCTTCAACCTACAAACATGTGTTCTTCGATATTCCACTTCAAATCCCCGTGGTTGTTCAACATACACTTCTTCCTGTAATATGCCATGGAGGAATGTGGTCTTTACATCCATCTGATGAAGAGTCCATCCTTGACTTGCGGCATGAGCTACTATCGAACGGATGGTGGTGTATCTATGAAAATTCCTAGATCTGACAATCGTAGGAATCCTACAGCAAATATCTGAGTTTACTTCTCCTATTATGTAAATTACATTTACGGAATTAATCCAGAATGCATCATGAATTATCGAAGTAAGCTACTGAAGCAGCCTACACTTAATTAAATATGATTCTAAAACAAGGAAACTAAGCAAGAAATCAATCACACATAGGACACCTTTATTTTGGACTAAGCCCCAAAAAACCCAATGCAGGAAAACAAATGCTGCAGATCTACGGGTTTGTATTATTAAGCAGTAGCAATTTCTGAATACATCGTTGAATACCTCAAGGGTTATTCAGTTGCAAAGAGAAATACTGGCAGAAAGAACTATGAGTTTTACCTCTCTCAATCACTGGAAAATTCGGCTAATCTTGTCACTAGAAAAGTTGCCTCTGGAGGTCTTTGCGCAGTCACTGCGTAGACTCTGTGTCACCTCCTCTAGGTACTGCGTCACCCTAACAAAGGATTGATCTGACTCCCGGAATCTCAAATCTTGGCCTCCCAGTCTCACACCCTGGTTCCCGACTTCTGGACCTAATTCGAGAGCTAAATCTCGAAAACCCTCTCAGCCTCTGCGTAGCCCTATGTAGCTTTGCGTCAACCTATCTAGCTCTATGCTGGCTATGCTGGATGTCTCTCTGCCTCTCTTTATTGATGATTCTCCGACTGAGAAAATCTCTCTCCGGAAGCTACTCTGCCCCTCTTTGCGTTGGAATCACTTAAATCTGATCTTCGCCCGAGCATTTGCTCCGTCAAAAGAATTTGATCACTTGATTCACTCGATGTGTCTTTCCAAATGAATCTCAAGCCTTCCTTTATAGTCTTCTCGTTGATAAATCAACGACCAAGATTAGATCTCTAATCAATGGCTAAGATTATAACATGACTTGATCTTCGCTTTCTAGATCATTCTCAATCTATTTTATTAATACCATTTAATTATTTAATTTTCCTAAGTTAGACTTAGGGTCCCCATTAAAATAATTAATTTTTATAATAAAACATGAACCAAGCGGAATTTTCAAAAACAGTTTATGGGTTCTTTGGAATACCAGTGTCTAAGCCTACTCTCAAAATTTGGGGCTTAGAGCACTTCTGATGCTACCAAAAGTCAACACTCCCTCTTAGCGAGGAAAGTGCTCTAACAATATGCCTGTTGCATAATGCTTTGACCCTGAAGCTTCCTCTGCCCTGCTGAAGTCTGATAAGTTGTCCATCAGTCACTGCGTTGCTGCTGCAACTGTACTATTGGCCATGACACTGCCACTGCTACATCTGTACTACAACTCCCTCTCAAGTGTTGCATATGCTATGCTGCTAACACTACCACTGTTAACACTACATCTGCACTGCAACTCAGTTGCTGAGAGAAGCAGCTGAAATCACCCAAAGACTGAACAAGTGTTCAGTGGATGCACCTCGGTGTTGAAGACTCTGACTGCCGATAACTACTGCGTTGTCCCTCTGATGCACTGCGCTGCTGCTGCTCTACACTGCGCAGCACTGCTCTGCATTCCTGTGCACTGCATTGCTGCTACTACGTTGTTGTTGCTCTACTCTGTGCTGCTCTAGAAACTGGCGCTTCTGCCCACTGCAACTGTCGCTCCATCACTCCTCAACTCCCACTGAAGATTCATCCATCCCGCTACTGCAAATATGGGCTCCCGTAGCAAGGTAGTGATCCATTAGGTGGGCTCCTCAAAGATCCTGCCCAGCTGAAGTTCAAAGTGAACTACAATTCAATATTACCCCACTTCTCACCTGGAGAAGCATGGGCACTCATGGCGAACTCATCCTGCTCGATCTTTGCAACTGCAACTTTTGGATCGTGCTTCTCATCCTTGTCCTTTTTCTTCAAAGACACTGTGATGCAAAGTGGCCCATCTCACCACATCTAAAGCATTTCACCTTCGAAATATCTCTTTGTTGTCTTTGTTGCCCTTGCTTCCCTTTCGATGCGAGGGTTGCATCCTCCTCCTCTGAATTCTTAGATCCATTCTCTTTGCTATCGTCAAGCTTGCACTTGACTAGATCTCTCCTCAGCTCTTCCTCCTGAAGTTCTGACCACATTTTCTCCCAACTAGGAAGCGTAGCCCTGCCCAAAATGCTTTGGACAAAAACTTACCACTCCTCCGTGATTGCGTTAAGGGCTAGCCTCACCATAGATGACAAAGATGGTGTGGATCCCACGGCTCCCAACTAGTCTCGAATCTCCTGAAGTCTCGTAAGGAACAAAGCAATGCGCTCTCCCTTCTACATCTAGAGCATCCTGAGCTTCTGCTCCAAGCACATCTTTCGTTGCTCGAAACTTCCTTCGTATAACAAGGACAAGGCCTCCCACATCTCCTTGGCAGTGTTCTTGCCAGCTACATGAGAGACTATGTGATCCTTGACACCATCAAGGATCAGTCTCTTGGCCTTTGCCATATCGGACCTATACTTCTTAAGTTGATCTAGATCTGAAGGTACAGCAACCACATTCACCACGAACATCTTGAAATCATATTTATCTAGAAGGAATTGGATCCATCCCTTCCAGATTACGTAGTTGGAGGAACCCTCCAACCGGTCTTGATCTCTAAGACCATGAGATGCCATCTCAGCCGAAAATTGTCAAACTGCTTCCTCTTCTTCCCCTACTGCACAACTCTAGGAAAGCTTACGCACTCCTTATGGAGCTCGTAGATCTGTTGCCTGGATATGCTGCTCAGATCTTAGACCTCGGCTAGGAACTCACTAAGGAAGAATTCCCCGCTATGTGCTCTTTTATTCCTTCTGACGCTTCTCTGCCCAGCAACTGCCTACAGAAAAGTACGTCTCTCTGGCTCTACATGAAGGCTCTGCGCTGCTCCCTATGCCTCGACAAAATCTCGAGCTGGAAGTCCTACCTCTCTGTCGACTCACTCAGAGAGAGACAACCTCGAAACTTCAATCCTTCTGGCTAGAACTACGGAATCCCTCTGTGGATTCAATCTGCTGCTGCTGCAGCAATTCGGCCTTCATTTCAGTGCTCAGAACTGCTCTCCCTGTTTCACATCAAATGCTCTGATACCATGTGAAAATTCCTAGATATGACAATCTTAGGAATCCTACTGAAACTATCTGAGTTTACTTCTCCTATTATGTAAATTACATTTACAAAATCAATTCATAATGCATTATGAATTATTGAAGTAAATTACTGAAGCAACCTACACTTAATTAAATATGATTCTGAAACAAGGAAACTGAGCAAGAAATCAATCACATAGGACACCTTTATTTTGGACTAAGTCCTCGAAAAAATCCAATGCAGGAAAACGGGTACAGCAGATTTGAGGGTTTTTATTATTAAGCAGTAGCAATTTCTGAATACATTGTCGAATACCTCAAGGGTTATTCAGTTACAGGGAGAGAAATACTAGTAGGAAGAACTGTGGTTTTTACCTCACTCGATCACTAGAAAATTCAGCCGATCCTATCACTAGAAAAGTTGCCTCTGGAGATCTCTATGCAATCACTATGTAGGCCCTGCGTCACCTCCTCTAGGTACTGCATCACCCCAACAAAGGATCGATCTGACTCCCAGAATCTCGGATCTTGGCCTCCCAATCTCACACTCTGGTTCCCGGCTTCTAGATCTGATTCGACAACTGAATCTCGAAAACCCTCTCAGCCACTACGCAGCCTCTGTGTAGCTCTGCATTAGCCTGTCTAGCTCTCTGCTGGCTATGTTGGACGTCTCTCTGCCTCTCTCTGCTAATGATTCTTCGGCTGAGAAAATCTCTATCCAGGAAGATACTATGCCCCTCTCTGTGTTGGAATCACTTAGATCTGATCTTCGTCCGAGCACTTGCTCCATCAAAAGAATTTGATCACTTGATTCACTCGGTGTGTATTTCCAAATGAACCTCAAGCCTTCCATTATAGTCTTCTCGTTGAGAAATCAATGGTTGAGATTAGATCTCTAATCAACGGCTAAGATTATAACATGACTTGATCTTTGCTTTCTAGATCATTCTCACTCTGTTTTATTAATACCTTTTAATTATTTAATTTCCCTAAGTTAGACTTAGGGTCCCCATTAAAATAATTAATTTTTATAATAAAACATAAACCGAATGGAATTTTCACAAATGGTTTCTGGGCTTTTTGGAATACCAGTGTCTAAGCCTCTCCACAAAATTTGGGGCTTAGAGCACTTCCGATGCTACCAAAAATCAACAGTATTGAGCCCTCTTTCTGTGAGAATCCTCGAGCCACAAACCTTGCCTTATATTTCTCAATGCTACCATCAACTCCATGCTTGATCTTGAATAGTCACTTTGAAGTCACCATAGATTTTCCCTTCAGTCTCAGCGCAACATCCCATACATCGTTTTTAACGATCGATTCATATTCCTAGCATAATTCAAACTTGATCTTTTACAGCTTCTTCGAAAGTGGATGGTTTGGCTTGAATCATAGTGCCCATGGATGCAACATGTCCCTGATACCTGCATCGTTGCTTCATTTCTCTGAATGACCTTCGAACAAGAACATGTTTTCCAGCATCTTGTGGAGTGCCGCAGAGCCAAAGTGGTTCCTTCCTAGTAGAAGGATCGCTTAGTGGAGGATCTAAGGGATCCATAGGTTCCATGGGATCATCAACAATATCAGTCTCAGACTCGGGCATGGAAGGACTACCTGGAATATCCCAGTCATCATTCTCCTTCTTGGGAGGACGAGGCAGAGGAAGGTCTCTTGCTTTTCCAAGAGTTGCATCTTCATTGAATGTTACATCCCTGCTAATTTCGACCTTCCTTTGACCAGGAATATATATTCTATATGCTTTATAACTTTCACAATAACCTACAAACGTACCTTTCCTTCTTGTAGCTTCCAACTTGTTCTTTTTGTCCTTCGGCACATGAAAATATACGAGGCATCCAAATATACAAAGATGGCTAATATCTAGCTTAACAAATGTGAATATTTCTTCGAGTCCAATACTTGATAAGGCACTCTATTTTGAACATATATTGCAACATGTGTAGCTTCTCCCCAAAGGAACTTTGACACCTTTTGATCATGGAGCATGGCACGAACACGTTCTAATATCGACCTGTTCTTCCTTTCTGCTAATCCATTTTGTTCAGCCGCATATGGCACAAATGTTTCCTTCTTGATGCCATCTTTCTTGCAAAATGCTATGAACTTGTTAGACATATATTCCCCTCCATTGTCAAACCTGAATATTTTGATTCTCTTCCCTGTTTGATTTCCAATCAAAGCTTTGAATTCCTTGAACATTTCAAAAGCTTCATCCTTGTGCTTCAAGTAGTATATCCATGTCTTTCTTGAGAAGTCGTCAATGAAGGTGATGTAGTAGAGATGACCACCAATAGAAAGTACAGGCATCGGACCACATATATTGGAATGAATGAGATGGAGGATGTCCTTTGTCTTGTTCTCACTAGAGGGGAATGGTCCCCTTGTTTTCTTTCCACCTGCACATCCTGGACATACTCCATCACGAGGGACTTGAACATCGGGAATGCCTAAGACCAATTTCTTCAATTTCGGAACAGCATCATAATGTAGATAAGCCAATCTGCGATGCCACAACTCGCTCAAGTGATTGGTATTATGAACCAATGCTAGAAGTGGCCTTCCAGTGACTCTACAGATTTCTTCAAATCTTGATCCTAATGTGAATGCATCTCTCATAAGTGAACTAGTAGACCAAGTCAAAACTTTTCTGTTGATGAAGGCAACCCTCATATATCTTCCAGTCTGGATGTAGATACCAAATTATTCATTAATCCTGGCACATACATAACATCATGCAGCAAAACTGATTCCCAAGAATTCAAATGAAATTTGACGGACCCAAAACCTTTTACAGGATGAGTGAAGTTATCTCCAAGAATAATCTTCAGCTTAGTCTCCCTCTCTACTAGATTAGAGAGGACTTCCTTGTATCCAGAGAAGTTATGAGTGGCTCCATTATCAACCAACCAACTATCCAATTAATCCGAAGGAGAAGAACTAGTAAGGGCAGAAATAAGAATGTATTCAAATTTATTTACAACATTACTTTCATACCTAGGAACCCTTGACTTCTTTTGAGGAGGGTGATCTTCTTCACGGTCGCTTGAGATATCTCTTCTTCTTCTTTCATATCTTCAGTTATTTCGTTGATCATCTTTTATTCTTTGATTATTGTATTTGTTGTTGTTGCTAGCATTGTAATGTGGTCCTTTGCTCTTCTCAGGACAATCTCGTGCATAATAACCCTTCTTGTGAAAATTATAGCATTCATCATGTGATGATTCCTTCCTTTTGTTTGAGTGGCGAGGAGGAGGCTTTCTTGAGCTTGATGGACCTCCTTTTCCTTCCTTCTTCCTTTTGTCATGAGAGATATATGCAGCGGGCTCTCCCTCTTCGTGTTTTTAAATTCTTCCGCT
Source organism: Pinus albicaulis (assembly GCA_034641835.2). Classification (NCBI taxonomy): domain Eukaryota; kingdom Viridiplantae; phylum Streptophyta; class Pinopsida; order Pinales; family Pinaceae; genus Pinus; species Pinus albicaulis. The sequence goes on along the minus strand of CM076575.1, from coordinate 1,563,521,530 downwards.
TACTATCATCCTTGATTCTTCTTGAGTAAGCTTTCCAACAATTTTATCAAATGACAGGAGGACATGGTTGTTGCTTATTGTAGCAATGAAGGTTTCCCAAATAGGAGGGAGACCTCTAAGAGTCACAACCACTAGTTCCCTGTTAGGCACATTTTCCCCAACTCTTTGCAATTGATCTCTAAGGCAAGATATCCTCATAATGTAGGATTGTACAGCTTCTCATTTGTTCTTCATGGTTTCTTTGAGTTGATCTTTCAAAGTGATGATCTCATTCAAATTGTTGATTTCATGTATGTTGCTTGTCATACATGTCTTTAGACTTCCCTAAATTTCCAACATATGCAAGTAAATGATCTTGTAAACCATTAGCTATAATTTGTTTTGCTTTGGACTCACTTTTCTTGTACTTGTTTTTGAGGGAAGCAAAAGCATTTTCTGAAGGCTTGGGCATCATTCCTTGAATGTACTCTAACACATCATAGTTGTAAGTTATGATCTCCAACCTGACTTTTCGTGCAGCAAAGTTTGATGCATCACCCAACTTTTCATGTTATTTGAAGGTAGAGGAAGACATCTTGACTTTGACTAGAAAATCTCCTTCAACTTTCCAAAGAAGATGGCTTCAATGCTTGTCTCTTTTGGGCTTGTCCTTCACCTTAGCTCTGATTCCATGTTAATTTTTCAAATTGTTCTATGTTGTTTCAATTACTTCAAACCAAATCAATTTTTCATTAAGCAATGCATCCAATTATTAACAATGTTTCCAATCATAAGCAGTAACTAAAGATAGAACAATATACACATTGACAAAGAAGACAATAGCACAACCATAAGAGACACCAGATTGGTCAAAGATCACGGAAAAACCCACAATGGGGAAAACCCTTTGAAATCTTCTTCTTATTAGATCGTCATAAAATGTTTCAGCAGAGAGTAGAATGAACCCAATACATAAACTTCCAGCAGAGAATTACCCAATACAAAACAGAAGCAGGCTTTCAGAATTACTGTACAATAGAGAGAAACCATCCAGCCATCAGACAACTATAGTCAACTGTGGTCAACTGTAGTCAACTACGGTCAATTGTAGTCAACTATGATCAACTAAAGTCAATTGCGGTCTCACTCATCAAGATATGCTGCGAGCAACTGTAACTTCTCGGTCGCTCCTTGAAATACTATATGCGAGCGGTTGGTCACTCCTATGAGAATTGTGAGCGTACGACTGAGGATAAACTGACCCAGACCGGCCTCAAACCCCCAGTCACGGCCTTAAAGGGCCAGTGCGTGCAACTCAACCTTTCTAGTCGTATTAAGGAACTCTGTGTGCATGTGACTGGGGACGAAACCCTCCAGATTGCCTCAAGGCCCCAGTCACTCCCTTCAGGCTACTGTGCATGCGACTTTGACTTCCTAGTCGCACTAAGGAACTCTATGTGCATGCAACTTTGACTTCTCAATCGCACTGAGGAACTCTCTGTGTGTGTGATTGGGGACGAAAAATGCTTAGTGACATGCGTGCAACCGAGAAACACAAACCCTAGACACATGCGAACCTCAGACCTGTAGTTTTGGACCCTTGCGCGAACTTCCTCCGTCGGACTTGTGCGAACCAAGACAATAGAAGAGAAGAGATTGTGTGATGAGTATGTCCAAATGAGCTTGAAGTCTCTTCTATTTATAGGCTTCCATGACGGTCCACTTGATGTTGAGGCCGACCTGTCCAATTGTACATGTGCATAGGGCCAACCTAATCCAATATACATGAGTGGGTACATAAATTCAAAAACCAACTTCTGCTTGTCCAAATGAGGTGATATTTAGGTCGACTTTGATCCTATTGAAAAGAGGAATTCAATGCAATCATCATCTTTGTCATCTGAGCTGTCCAAGTTGGGATTTGACCCTAGTTGAAAAAATTAACATTAATAAGTCAATTTATTTAATAACAAAATTTCTTTTTCTTTCTTTAAATACATTTCAAATATAATTATGAAGACCGACACTAATTACATTCTTCAAAACCCCTCTGAAGACTACCTAACCACTTTGATGTTTAAACTAAAAACTGGATGTGATTTCCATGAGTCGTCCTTTCAACTTCCTTACCATGTGATTCTAGAGTACCAATAACTGTAATCTGTTAGGCCAGTTCATTGATTCAATTGTGCTAACTTGCTTTCCTGATTTTTAGGAAGAGTGTGCCTATCCCTGTCATCCAAATGTACAATGCAGCCACGAAATCATCCAATAAGACTCAATAGTCTCTAGTGGACAATAGAAAGCAGACAAACACAAGCAGAACCATAGAGTCTGAGCCCTAAAGGCTAGTGAAGGTTAGTGAACCCTCTTAGTAATGTCCATCTGAATATTACCTACCATTTTAATGTTTACATTAAAAACTGGATGTCACTTCCATGGTTATCCCTCACACTTCCTTGCCAGGTGATTCTAAGAGTACCAATAACTCTATGCTCTAAATATAGAAGTCTGAACAACGTTTTTCAACAAAAGGAAATTGGACTTAAAAATAGATACTCCAAACATCGGAAAAATTGAGTATTTATCTTCAATAAGTTGAAAACTCCTTTGCAACCCAATTTGGATAGATTTCCAAGATTTCTTTGAGTATTTATCTTTAATAAGTGCAAAGCTCCCTTGCAAGTTGCAACCCAGTTCGAATAGGTTTCCAAGATTTCCTTGGTCCTCTTTGTCCTCTTCTCTAATTCAGCTGTGCTAACCTTGCTTCCCTCATTTCTAGGAACATTGTGTTTATCCCTGCCCGTCCAAATGTGCAATACAACTACGAAATCATCCGATGTGACAGAATAGTCACCAGTGGACTTCAGAAAGCAAACAAACTCCTCAACAGAACCATATATTCTGTGCCATTAAGGTTAGTTAGCCCTCTCCAAAATGCCCATCTGCAAATACCTACTACTTAACATTAAAAACTAAATGCGGTTTCCATATATGGCCCTTTCAACTTCGTTGTCATGTGATTGTCAAGTACCAATAACTCTATGCTCTAAATCTAGAAGATGGGATCTGTACAATTGAACAGCACTGTTCAACAACAAGATAACTTTAGGAATAGGTTATTTATTTTATGTAAGTCCAGGGCTCCTTTGCAATCCATTCCTGATATATTTTCAAAAATCCCTTCACTTGGACCTGCTCTTTGATTCAGTGGTGCTAACTGCTAAAATTGCTTTCCTGTTTTTCTGGAATATTTTGTTTATAATTTATACCTGCCCATCCAAATGTAAAATGCAACTATGAAATCGTCCAATACAACAGAATAGTCTCCTGTTTACTTTAGAAAGTAAACAAACACCTAAACGGAACCCCGTATATTCCGAATATTACCTACTACTTTGTCTTAAAAACTAAATAAGCTTTGGATGAGTAACCCTTTCAATTCTCTTGCCATGTGATTTGACAGAACAGATAAATGTATGTACTATGCTCCAAATCTAGAAGATGAGATCCGTGCAATTGAACAATACTATCCGACTAAAAGAAATTAGCTTTAGAAACAGATACTCCAAATATGATAAAATTTGGGTATTTATTTTCAATAAGTTCAAGGCTACTTTGAAACATAGTCCCGTTTGATTTTCAAGAATTCCGTGGTGCTCTTAGGCCTGTTCTTTGATTCAGTTGTGCTAACATTGCTTTCCTGGTCTTGCCTTTGTTTTAGGGACATTGTGTGTATCCTGCCCATTCAGATGTAGAATGCAACTATGAATTCATCAAATATGACAGAGTAGTCTCAAGTGGACTTCAGAAAGCAATCAAACATTTACACCTCAAAGGTTAGTGAGCCCTCTCAAAAATACCCATCTGTATAATGCCTACTACATTACGTTAAAAAGTGAATGCACTTTCTGTGAAAAGCCTTTTCAACTTCCTTGCCATGTGATTCTCAAGTACCAAGAATTGTGTGTCCCAAATCCAGAAAACGGAATCTGTACAATTGAACAACATTGTTCGATGAAAAGAAATTAGCTTTAGAAGTAGATTCTCCAAACATGAGAAGATTTAGTTATTTATTTTCAATAAGTTCAGGGCTGGCTTTGCAACCCAGCCATGATAGATTCCCAAGAATTCCTTAGTTGTCTGAGGACTGTTCTTGGAGTCGATTGTGCTAACCTCGGTTTCCTGAATTTTAGGAACATTGTGTTTATCCCTGCCCATCCAAATGTACGATGCAACTATGAAATAATCCAGAAATAGAATAACCTCTAGTGGACTTCAGAAAGAAGACAAATACCTAAACAGAACCATATAGACAGAGCCTTAAAGGTTTGTAAGCCCTCTCAATAATGCCCATCTGATTGATACCTACTACGTTACATTAAAAGCTGAATGCGCTTTCAATGAGTAGCCCTTCCAACTTCCTTGCCATGTGTTTGGCAAGTTCTGATAACTGTATGCTCTAGATCTGGAAGATGAAGTCTGTACAATTGAACAACATTGTTCAACGAAAAGAAATGATCTTCAGAAATAGACTCTCCAAACATGACAAATTTGGCTGTTTATTCTCAATAAGTTCAGGGCTCCTTTGCAACCCAGTCCTGATATATTTTCAAGAATTCCTTAGTTCTATTAGGCCTGTTCTTTGATTCAGTTGTGCCAACCTTGCTTTCCACATGTACATGTATTCTAGCATTTTGTTTATCCCTGCCACCCACTGGAAAGAACTTGGGTCCCTCCTCGTTCTCGTTAACAGGAGGATCAAATTGATGAAGCAGGCGCCTCCATTTTCGGACCTTGCCATCCCACCTGCGCTTGCTACAAACTTCTTTCACGTCTGGTGTCTGAGGGTCATCTCTTTTTCTCCGGTCCCTGAAACCGAGGGTGCATCAGAACTTATTTAAAAGGGCATCTTTTTCAATTAAATTTATAGACAAATTCTCATCATGATTGAATGAGGGATGCTACTATATTCACTGCATTCAAAGATTTGCATCTGAATTCCATATCTATATATTGAAATTACCCATTTCAAAATTTCTTTTCAAATGCAGTACTTATTTCTATATTCTCCAATCTGAAATGCATATAAATATCTACAATAATATTAACAACCAAAATGTAATTCTTTGGTGTTTAGTTCGAAAAAGTAATTCTTTAATGTTTTAGTTCACTGCAGTTGCAACAACAAAATAGAGGATTCCTTATAGAAGCTTCTTTCAACTTTGGTGTTTGTGTAGATTTTTCTGGTCCTTACCTTTACTAGGGATGTATTTTGCATTTACTAGAGTCTGTTTCATATTTAGTAGGTAATCCCTGTTAGCCTGTTAATAAGATGATAAGAATTAAGTTATTTCAATATTTTATGCATAGATTAAATATGACTCCGAGGTCACTGATTCACTAACTGTTTCTCTCCTATGTTTTATTGATTTAGAAAGGAACACCTCTAGTTACATTTAAGGAAAAGTTGTTTTTCAGACTGTAACCATTTCATAGTATTCAAAACCGGAACTGGTGACCGGACTATTCCACCTATCAAACCGGGTTTCAAATAGGAACCGGTCAAACTGGGACTGATCAGATCTCAATGAACCGGTCTTTAAAAAAATACAGGAAATAATTAGTTTTTAATGAAAAAAAACTATTTTTAAGATTTAAAACCATGATTCCAAACCAATAGAGGCAAAATATGCAAAGTTTTCCCATCTATATACCATGTAAAGGTGAATATATCAAATTGGCACCAAGTGCAATACATATCAACAAAATACATAATCAATGAGGCTCTAAATGGCCTCTGGAGTCCAAAAACAATGCTACAAGCTATGGGACCACTGGCCCACTACAAGTCTACATATCAATAATCAACATGATCACTCCTCATCATAATCAAACTCATCACCACTACTAGACAAGGGATCATCAACATGAGCTACATAAATAATCAAGATCAGAGTTTGAAGAATCCTAAAACTCCTCTGCAACTTTAGTAGTAGTGGTAGTAGTAGCAGCAAAAATAGACATCAAAATTACCAATCACTGATCAACATGATCACTCATGAAACTCATCATTGATTCAGTGATACTAGAAATGGGATCATATTCTTCAACAAGAGATACATAAACATCATCTAGTTCAAAGTCTTCGGATTGCTCAACCTTATAATATGATAGAAATTGAAAAAGTTTAACATGCCTAATCAGTGATTTTGGTTTGAATGAAGGGTTCATGTACTCAACCTTATAATGTGGTAGAAAAAACTTAGCATGCCTAACCAGTTATTTTCCTTTGAGTGAAGGGTACATTCTTGTTAAGGCCGTGGTAGAGAAGTTCAACAATCAATACCACCAACATCAACAAAGTTCAACAATCAATGCCACCAACATCAAGGTTCTTGAAGGGCTTCATGCTCTTGATCAAATGTCAATCTCATACCCTCGTGCATGATAGAATTAAATGGAAACATTGCAAACCCCCAAACCATGAAATCCTGAAAACCATTAAATCTGTTGAATTTTGAGTGAAATCTAAAATTCTGGTTTCTCCATATGAAATCCAATGAAATTGAAACCACTCTCAAACATCCTGAGTCATTTCATGGTAACGTTAAAAATTTAAGTATGAAAAGGAAAAATAAAGGAAATGTCACCATTGATTGACAGTGTTGCTAGGGTTGAGATGTGTGAGGCAAATGATAGGGGAGGTATGCCTTTCTTGGACGGGTTGTTTTTGGAGGGAAACAACCCCAAATTTCCCTCAAAACGGCTTCAAAACTCACAAAACTACATTTTGTGGGGTCTGGGGCTGGCCTGGCAATAAACTGGTTGATTTATGACAGAACTGGCCGGCTTATGGCCTGTCAGACCAAAAAATCGGTGGGACTGCTCAAAAAACCGGGTTTTTCAAACGGTTCAATGGCCTGGGCTAATGAACCGGCCGGTTTTGAACACTATGAACCATTCAGTATTTGGGTGCAGGAGAGAACATCCTACGTGCTACTCAAATACAAACCAATAGAAGAGAGAAAGATCACAAAATCAATCATGTCAAACTCAAAAGCAATTCAAATTTACAAATGCAAATAAATCTCATATATATATATATATATAGATATATAATAATGAGAAAGAGCGCCACACTCCCCCTATTAATTAACAATAAAACAAAAACAGAAAAAAATTCCCTACTCTCTATATCGAAATTACCTATTTCAAATTTTCTTTTCAAATGCAGTACTTATTTCTCTATTTTCCTGTCTGAAATGCATATAAATATCTACAATAATATTAACAACCAACATGTAATTTTTAGTGTTTAGTTCGAAAAAGTAATTCTTTGATGTTTTAGTTCACTGCAGTTGCAACAACAATATAGAGGATTCCTCATAGAAGTTTCTTTATTGTTTGTGTAGAATTTTCTGGTCCTTACATTTACAAGGGAGGTATTTTGCATTCACTAGAGACTGTTTCATATTTAGTAGGTAATCCTTGTTAGCCTCTTAATAAGATGATAAGAATTAATTTATTTCAATATTTTATTCATAGTTTAAATATGACTCCGATGGCACAGATTCATTAACAGTTTCTCTCATATGTTTTATTGATTTAGAAAGGAACACCTCTAGTTACATTTAAGGAAAAGTTGCTTGTCAGACTGTAACCATTCAGTATTTGGGTGCAGGAGAGAACATCCTACGTGCCACTCAAATACAAACCAATAGAATTGACAGATCGTAAAATCAATCATGTCAAAAGCAATTCAAATTTACAAATACAGATAGATCTTTTATATATATATATATATATATATATATATATATATATATTTTGTTAATAGGGAGAGGGTGGGGCTCTTTCTCATCACATTTTGATGAGAAAGAGCCCCACCCTCTCCCTATTAACAATAAAACAAAACTCCTTACTCCTCGGTGGCCTTTTTTTACTTCTATAGCGTTTGCTGTCTGTGGAATGGAAATATATTCTAAAAAGGTTTGAATTCTTTCGAAAAAAGAATCCTGCTGGCACCAAAGGGGACCGCATTTTACGAATGAAAGGCATACCTGGGAACAAGTTCAATATAGCGTTCATAACCGAAAGTATTTTTCCCGTAGTCAATCTGCTTCAGTCTCTGGCTTAGTTTGTGGTGATTAGTCTCATCTAGCCTCTGCTCCGTAACTACTGAAACAAAAGAACAATAGTAAAATAGCAAATATCAGAAGCAAAGCTGCAAAGCCAAGTTACATAATCCAAGTATTCTTGATTCAACCCCATATCAAAGTATAAGATTCATTAGTTTCTAAATGTCCATTCAAAACTTTAAAATCACAAATGATGAAACCTACCTAATCTTTCATCTTTTTACAACAGGTGATTCATCATTACATAGGAAGGACTACCAACACTTACAGGATCATATAATGGTGAAACTTGCTTATCTTTTTCATTTTTAAATGACTTATCGTTAGATAGGAAGAACTGTCAGATTTGGCCATGCACAAAAAGCCAAGGGTTCAAGAAAGGTCAAATTTATGTAAGGCTTAAGATGTCACAATAATGGAACTGTTCACCAAATTCGTCCACTTATACCTGACTCCAACTACATGACTGAGATTGGTAACAACCTTTCTGAATTATAACCTGATGGATGGCATAGTAAGATATCCCCCTTGAACCAAAACCCTATTGACAATCTACAGTATTTTCTAGACCTTGTATCTGTATTCTAGTATTTATCTTATGAATTTCCACGGTAGGTCTGCATTCTCGCATGTTTCAGAACGGATAAACGGGACATTAACACATTCATAAATATTTAGTATATGACGTAGATAGGGCATCCTAGTTGGGCCTGATCTTTGTCTTCATCCCCCATTCTGATTGCAGATTTTGCATACCCATCATATGGTACAGACTATACTCAAATTTATAAAATAATGGACAGAAACAGATGAAAATAAGCAGAACTCAACATAAATATTTGATGAAGCTCCCAGTTCAAAATACCCAAACATGAAAAAGGAAGATCAAAAACCAAATTACTCACACTTAGGCTCGCAGATCTTGAACTTGAGAGACACATCCAATGCAAATATTTCCCCCTTGTCCTCTGCTGCATTTACATTGGCAAAGCATTTGTCACTTACTTGAAAATCTTCATTCGCCTGGCTGCAGTCTTGGGCTTGAGGGACAAATGCTCTGTGAATCCTCTTAGAAGGAGGAAAACTTGCAACAAAATCCACTCCTCTACACCCATTATCCGGACTAGCATCTTTTGGAATTTCTTCAGATGATTTCTTCCTAGGCCAATCTCTGTATTTTCCCATTTCAGTACATAATCCATCCTGATCTAACTCTGTGTAAAATGGGCCCGTGGCTGTCAACAGCCTCATTCCCAATCCCATCCCTATTAAACCACTCCAGACAATTAAATGGCTATGGATAAAATTGCGATCTAGAGGCCGCGGAATCGCCTGCAAATGCTTCAACTGGCCATTTATTCAGATGGTGATTGAAATTTCCGAACGTTTAATTGCAATGGGCAGTTTGAAAATTTCATTAAAATGGCGTATTTAAAGGGAACTAAGTACTAATCCACTAACCACCCAAAGCAAGGTATAACGCTAATATTTCTTCTAATTGCACAATTTAAGTGGTGTAAACATTGTTAATGAAGATTCATATGTTGCACTGGGCTCCGTTTAATTAAGCTAGTTTAAATTGAATTGTGATATGATGTTGTGTTTATAAATATAATTTTTAGCTTATTTAAAATTTGGTTAAAAATTGTTGGAATAGAAAATTTGAGTTGTTAAATTTTTATAGATTAATAGATTTTTTTAAGGTTTTGAATTTTTTTTTGCATTTCAAGTAATTAGAAGAGTAATTTCAAAATATTACATAAAACAAAAACATAGAACAATTAGACTTCCTATTTTACATCAATAAATGTTGTGTAGATTGTATAATGTTATTGTGTTGAAGGGTATTCATAAACTAGACACAGGTTTAGTCTCATGGATGTGGTCTAATGGTTGGGTGGGGAGGTTTGGTCTCCACAAGTCTCATGGTCCAATCCTCTGCAAGACTATGTATGCTTGAGAGCTCCTACCAAACATGATTAGACATAGGTTTATTTGGAAAACCTCATTCGAAAACAATGGGGAAAGGGATTAGACCTTTTTTATTACAAATATAATAAATATATTACATTCCACCCACCTCTTTTTACTCACACCCGTGTAAAAATAAATTCATTACAATACCGTGGGCCCAATACAATGGACAATACCATGGGTTATTGATACAATGGGTGCGGACAACTTTTACTTTGATTTGGTCTCACACCAAACAATCTCACACTTGAGACCAAATAGAAGCTCGAGTGAATATTTTTGACATTGTTTCTCTCTCCTTGCTACTAATCCTTTCCCAAGATGTCTTTCATCGCGTTTGCATTACTCTGGCGATGGTTCTACGAAGCTTTTGCTTATCACTTGGAAAAATCTTTGTTAACAAATCAGTTGGATTATCTTTAATGTGTATTTTCTCCAATTGCAACACCCCATCATCTAACACTCGATGAATCCAATGGTATTGAACATCAATTTTCTTTGTCTTAGAATGATATGCAAGATACTTTGCTAAATGAATGGCACTATGACTATCATGATGCAACACATATTTGTCTTGTTTTATTCTCAAGTCTCCTAAAAATTGTTGCATCCACAACATCTCTTTGCAAGCTTTTGTGGTAGCTATGTATTATGCCTCTGTTATGGAGAGAGCTACTATTTTCTATAATATGGACATTCAAGACACTATTTCACCTGCAAAAATATATAAATAACTAGTGGTGGACTTTCTAGTATCCATATCTCCAACCATATTTGCATCTGTATAAACTTCAAGAACAACATTATTATTACCAAAACATAAACAATAATTACTAGTACTCTTGAGATACCCCAAAATCCACTTCAGTACTTGTCAATTTTGTTTGTTTGGATTTGCAAGGAACCCGCTCACTACTCCATATGAATGTGCAGTATTTGGATGCCATGGCATACATCAAGCTACCAACCGTTGAAGCATAAGGGATTTTACTCATTTCAGACTCCTCCTTGTCACCATAAGGGCACAAATCAGCACTAGGTTTGAAATGTGATGCTAGGGGTATATCAGTTGTTTTGGCATCCTTCGTATTGAACTTCTCTAACACCTTCTCAATATATGTTTTTTACGCCAACCACAACTTTTTGTTCTTTCTATCATATATAATGCTCATGCCCAATATTTGTTGTAATGGAGCTAAATATTTCTTCAACCTATTGATCATATTCTTATCATGCCCAATAATTAGCATATCATCCACATACAACAGTAGTATAATATACTTTTCTTGTTTATACCTCTTGATGTAGACACAATGATCAACCTCTAGTCTTTTGAAGCCATGCTCCAACATAAATTAATCAAATTTCTTGTACCATTGGCGAGGTGTCTCTTTCAGCCCATAAAGGTTCTTCTTCAACCTGCAGACAAGGTTCTCTTTACCTTTTACCTTGAATCTTTTCGGTTATTCATATAAATTTCCTCCTTCAATTCTCCATGAAGGAAAGATGTCTTTACAACTAATTGTTCACATTCAAAGTCTAAAGCAACAAGAATACCAAGGATAAATCTTATGGATGCATTTTAACAACAAGTGAAAATATTTCTATAAATTTAATACCTTATTTTTCGGCAAATCCCTTCACCACCTACCTTACTTTGTATCTTTTCTTCTTCTATTCACCCTCATGTTTAATCATGTATACCCATTTGTTTTGTAGTGAATTTTTTTCTTTTGGAAGCTTCACTATCTTCCAAGTTTTGCTTTCCAATAGAGAGTTCATTTCTTCCTTGATTCGGGTCCGTCAACTACCAGATTTACCCATGATCTTTTACTTTTGTGATGTATTAGAATTGCATTTCATCAAAGCATTAAGGACACATGTGCAGATATAATTAAGTGGAAAACATGTCAACAATCACACAACAAAACGCAAGACGTTTAATAACGGAGTTCGTCCAGTGTGGACTATGTCTTCGGGCCTCGGTGTCTCGATGGTATTGGCCGCTTCATTTGGTGCTAGAAGATGTGATGATGTACATGGACATTGTTTGCTTGTCATACAAGGAAATGTGCCCTCGACATGAATGGCAAAGTCTCACCACGAGACGTTCCCTACAAGGAATTCTCACTCATAAACAAACCTCATATCAGCATGACAACCTCACACATGGTGACAAAGAGTATCCTGCCATCAAGGCAATGAAGGGACCTCAGAACGTAAATGACCATCCATGATGAATACATATCACATGACATAAACATCAAGATTCAACATCATAGATCAAGCAGGAATCGACATGACATAAAACATCTCTCAACAATAATCAATGAAGTACATGGCAACAACACTTCATATACCTCAACTCTGATGTTGGCTGAAGAATAGGCTGCTCAGCTGTTGGATCTGAATACACCATGGAATTCGTGGCGTAAAATGGCATGAAATCGACTGTCCACACTCTAAATTCTGACACCGTCATTCCAATCTAGAAAATGGCCGAAAAATTAAGACCTTTGTTGCAAAAATTGACATCACCATCAGATTCTCGTCACCAAGAGGTGTAAAATCCATATAAAATTTATCCAATTTGGACACCGAACAATTTTGGGCCCTTTGAAAATGTGGCTCAGATCATGGTTCCACTGCCTCCCTGAATGGCTTAGGGTTCCACCTGCAATAAAATAACAACTTTGTCGCGAACTACGTGCCCACATGTACCTACAATAAAATAATGTCTTCCTTAAACTCTGTGCTCCTCGTTCTGCCTTGGCCTGTCTAGGCGTATATGTGGAAATGAGGTCTTATATTAAAAATTGGGCAGATATTCCAAAAGGGTGCCTTGGCGCATTGGTTATGGGCGGAGGCATCAAGGCGGAGGTCGGGGGTTCCAACCCCACCGACCCCACTTATTTCTGTGTATTTGTTTTTTGGCACATATCTGTTGTTTGGGGGTTGGTTTCAACTTGGTCTAAATGGGCGTGTTTTTAAAATATATATAATTCTTTGAATGTTGTATTATATTTTGGGTTGGCGCGTGGTAGTATGGTTGTATTATGGGGCTGGCCACGTGGGCCGGGCGGGTTCGACCCCCGTCGATCCCCCTCCTCCGCTGCCTTCGGGTGGCTTATTAATATATCGCAATATGTGTGTGTGTGTGTGTGTGTTGTTTTAACAACAGTTTCAGGTGGGCAGGGTCCACTCCACGTGGCCCTGACCCAACCCACTTGGCTCTCGACCCATATGTGGTGTGGGCAGAGGGTGCAGCGGGGGTCATAGCCCGCCGCCCCATAAATCATTTTTATTTTTAATATGGTATGGTCGACGAGGGTGGCGGGGGTCATGGCCCGCCACCCTTAAATTAAATTTTTTTGTTTTTTTTCATAACAATATAGTTTTTTTTAAAATTTTCCAAAATAAGGGTTATTGGGAAAATTAACGAGGCTACAATTTCGCCCTTTTTCAGGAGCTAGGTTCCCTTCCAGTTGACGATGAATTTGTGGGATACTTAAACCTAGCCCACTGCCCAACCTTGACCAAAACTTTGACTCACTCTAACTTCTCCATACGGGCTCGGATTGGAGATTCCTTCACACCGTTGGAATCAGGGCGACGAGTACTTCAACCTAAACCTGGTTCGAGAGCCATTTGACCACTTTGAATTTTGACATATCATCAGCCCTCTTGGTCTCCTGTGTTGAGATTCAACAAGAAAATTTCAGCACCCATGCCTAGTGCATTAAGCACCTACACTAGGGTGGGGCCCACAGTGTTATTTTTGGTGCATGTCTATTTTAGTTATCCCTTAATTAAGATGGAAAATAAATTGTAATATATTCATAATGATAACTTGTAATAGTTAACTAAGAGTGATAAACTCAGTTAGCTAGTGGATTTCGAGTTAGAGGTAGTTGGTGAGGCATGCAGAGTAATTCTAGTTGTAACAGAGTTCGAAGTGTAGTGGTGCATTACTTAATGTAGGTTGTAATCAGTTTAACTTAGTTAAGTGAGTTAAAATCAGTTGTGCTAGTTGTAACTGAAGATACACTAGTGAGAGATCAAGTGAATTAAATATTAATTAATTCACAATCAGTGATCTCACATGCAACTGAGGATTTACTGTTATTAGCTACATGCTTGTCAGATCCAGCGGAGACCGAGTTGAGATCTAGGTGAAAGGGAAGTTGACTATTAGTTGTAGGATTATTGGGTTACACACATGCAACCAAACACCCATTGGAGTTCCCATGATACTTTCGCAATCAAGGAAGGCCATAATTCCTATCTTTTAGGGATTGCATTCATCAAGGATTGCGCAACCAAGGCAGGCTATCTAGAGGCTGAGAATTGGCTATGTGTTGGTCAGTTTTGTCCATGACAGTGTGAGACAATTAGCTGAGTATTAAAGGGCTCTTGTGAGAATATTTTATATGTAATTGTTTCATGATCCATGTTGCATATACAATAGAAGATAGTGGGGTTTTGAGCAGCAAGCTTTCCCCGGGAAATTATCTGTGTTGTGTCTGATTTGATTCTTCTTTACTTCATGTGATTAGCGATTGTGTTTTTAATTCCACAAAAGATTTGTAGAAACGATTTAGTATTTAACTTTAGTACATTGTTAGATCAGGTGAATCCAAGATATACATGCATGTTGTATAATTTCTACATGGTATCAGAGCACAGGAAATTGCAAAAGTGAAGCAGGAGTTGAGTTTGTGATTGGATAGAATTTGAATTTGTAGAAATTTTTTCTTGGTGCTACAAATGATTCAAGATTGAAATGGCTTTCAATGGCTTGAGGTTGGAGTATGCACTCGAGGGAAGCTCAAACTATATTGCTTGGGAGGACAGGACAGAGGCAGTACTCGAAGACAATGGCTTGAAGGAATTCATTGACAATGATGTTCCTAAACCCGCTGTGACAAATGTTGCAAATCTTGATGCATGGCAAAAGAAATTGGCAAAGGCAAGGAGGATCTTGTTGGAGGGAGTGCGAGACCACATTGTCTTAAGCCTCCATGGGAAAGCCACACCATATGCAATGTGGAAGGCTTTGACAGATCTATTCCAAAGTAGCAGTGACTAGAGGAAATTGGCGCTCAAAGATAAACTCGGGAAGATCAAGATGGAGAAGGGCGACTCCATACCAAAATATCGAAAAAAAAAGTTTCTCCAATGCCGGGATGAATTGGGGAGCATTGGTATAACAGTCGATGATGATGATTTGGTGAGTTTGGATCTCCTAGGACTTCCCAAGAGTTGGCACAGTTATCAAGAATCTATCAATGGAAGGGAAAATTTACCAGATTGGGAATGACTATGGTTAGATTTAGTGCAAGAGGAGTTCAGACGGAACTCCAAAGATGGATCTTCTTCTAAGAATGAAGATTAAGAAGATTGTGCTTTGGCTACCAAGGCGAAGAAGGGGAAGGGGAAGAAATTCCATTCCAAATCCGAGTCCAAGAATGGAAAGAAGCAGGACATGTCCAAGGTGAAGTGTTTTCACTGTCACGAGCATGGGCATTTTGCTACTAACTATCCACGAAAGAACAAGAACAAGAAGGTTGGAGGATCTGCAGCTGGTGAGGCTCTTGCCTCACAATTTGAGCTTTAATTCTCATTTGATCGCATGCATGGTGTCAAGTGCATTGGGATCTGTGTGGTATTTGGATAGTGGCACTTCCTTTCACATGACGAGAGACAAGGAACTTTTAAGTGACTTGGAGGAGAAGGATCTCTAGATGCATATTGAAATGGGCGATGACATGCGGTACAACGTTACCGGGATTGGTACCATTGCCTTCAAGAGGTAGTCAGGTAAACCCTTTCAATTAAAAGATGTAATGCATGTACCAGGTTTGAAGAAAAATTTAGTCTCAGTCGCAATGTTGGAGGATAGAGGCTATGATGTTGTTTTTAGTGAAGGAAAAGCTTTCCTCTGACATAAAACAATAGGACAAGCCAAGAGGATACGGATTCAGATTAATAATCTCTACAAGCTGGAGGTAAATGGCTGTGCAGCAATGATGGGTAAGGCAGATCAAGTGGTGAGCAGGGATGAGGGCAAATTATGGCACATGAGATTGGGCCATCTTCACCATGGAGCCTTGAAAGTCATGCAACATATTTCTATTGGTCTTCCCAGGGGTACACTTGTGCATTCAGACACATGTAAGGGATGTACTATGGGAAAATATGTAAATTCCACCTTTCATGAGAAGGAGAACCGAGCTTCAGGGATCCTTGAGAGAGTTCACACAGACGTGTGTGGACCATTCTTTGTTGCTTCGACAACAAAACATAAGTACTATGTAATATTTGTTGATGACTTTTCTCGTAAGTGTTGGATCTTCTTCATGCAGAAGAAAGATCAAATATTCTCTAAGTTCTTAGAGTTTAAGGCATTGGTGGAGAAAGAGTCGGGGAAGCAAGTAAGGCTCGTAGGAGCGATAATGGCAAAGATTACATCTCTAACGAATTCAAGAACTTCTGCAGCAAAGAAGGAATTCGAAGAGAACTGATAGCACCTCATAACAGCAGAATGGGGTCGCAGAAAGAAAGAACAAAATGATTGTGGGTGCAGCAAGAGCGATGTTGCATGATCAAGGCCCACCTATGTATCTGTGGGCAGAAGCATGCAACACTACGGTATTTGTGCAAAACTGTTGTTCTCATAGGATACTTGGGATGAGTACACCTGGAGAGGCTTTCACTAGCAAGAAACCTGATGTTTCACACTTTAAGATTTTTGGCTCATCTGTTTATGTGCATGTGACCAATGATGCCAGGAAGAAGCTGGAACCGATAGCTGAGATCGAGATTTTTGTGGCGTAAACTGAAACACCCCATAATTATCGTGTGTAATTGCCAAACAGCAAAATTACTATTGTGCGATGGGATATAAAATTTGATGAGGAGAAAACCATGTAGTTGTCCCTTGAGAGGGAGTTAGACTTGCATGCAAAGGAGGAATTGTTGGTTCCCAAGGATGAGCCTCGAGATGTGGATCAGACACATGAGGAGGTTCATGGTGTGGAGGAAAACACTCATGCAGATCCATCCATCAGAAATGGAAGAAGGCGCACCACGGACGCTGATAGATTGAGACTTGATGCTGCAAAGAATGTAGGAGCCCCAACTTCATAGCGCAAATAAAGAGAGTCTCCTGACCGATTTACTGGATACATGTCTCTTATGATCAAATGTATTGTGACTGAACCATCTTCATTTTAGGAAGCAGTGTAGCAACCAACTTGGGTTGATGCAATGGTGGAGGAGTATGACTCCATTGTCAAGAATAGTGCATGGGAAATTGTCCCAAGACTGGTCGACAATTCAGTGGTTGGATCGAGATAGATCTACAAGGTAAAACAAACTATTGATGGGAGTGTGGAGAAATACAAGGCCAGATTTGTGGCCCGGGGATTCTCATAGATCAAGGGTTTATATTATGATGAGACTTTTGCACCTGATGCAAGATACTCTTCCATAAGATCCATCCTTGCAGTCTCAGCGCAGATGGGTTGGCGCATTCACCAGATGGATGTGAAAAATGTGTTTCTCAATGGGATCATTGAGGAAGAGGTGTACATAGAGCAGCCTGAAGGTTTCTAGATCTTGAATAATGAGTCGCATGTGTGCAGACTCAAAAGAGCACTGTATGGGCTGAAACAAGCACCCCGTGCTTGGCACTCGGATAGACAGCTATTTCACCAGACTGGGCTTCACCAAAAGTGAAGCAGATGCAAACCTGTACTAGATTGTGGTTGAGGGTAAGCTATTGATTATTTTTGTTTATGTTGATGATCTAATTTTGACTAGTGATGAGCAGCTAATACACTCATGCAAGGAGGATCTTGCAAGGGAGTTCGAAATGAAGGACATGGGACTCCTTCATTATTTCCTTGGATTGTAAATATGGCAGTGAGATGGTGAAATTTTTGTGTCTCAAGGAAAGTATGCAAAGGAGATACTAGGTAAGTTTCACGTGGAGAGATGCAAACCCATGGATACTCCTCTTCCAGGAAATTGGAGGAAAGAGGATGCTACTTCTAGAGAGGTAGTGAATGCTACTGTCTACAGGAAGTTAGTTGGTTCACTGATGGTTAAGCCTACTAAGCTCTTTTGGAAGGCAGGGAAGCATGTCTTGAGATACCTGAGGGGCACATAAGAGTATGATCTATGGTACATACAAACAGAGGGAATGAAGCTTCAAGGCTTCACGAATGCAGATTGGGCAGGCAGTCCATCAGACAAAAAGAGCACATCAGGAGGGATCTTTAGCATAGGATCAACATCAGTTTCCTGGTACAGCAGGAAAAAACGATCTGTGGCACTCAGTTCAGCAGAAGCGGAATACATGGCAGCAATTCAAGCTGCATGTGAGGCTATCTGGATGAGAAAGATCTTGGTTGGTTTGTTTCGTTCTCAGATGGATCCGACAATGATTCATTGTGATAATTAGAGTTGCATTAAACTCTCAATTAATATTTTGTTTCATGATAGGTCCAAGCATATAGATATACAGTACCATCATCTCAGAGATTGTATGTAGAGAAAGATAATGTTGATTCAGTACATTCCCACGGAAGATCAGGATGCAGATATTCTGATGAAGGCACTCACCAAAAGCAAATTTGAATACCATAGAGACAGGATCGGGGTGAAGGATAATCCCTTTCTTGTTTAGAGGGAGTGTTGAGATTTAACAAGAAAAATTCAGAACCCATGCCTAGTGCATTAAGCACTTACACTAGGGTGGGGCCCACAGTGCTATTTTTGGTGCATGTCTATTTTAGTTATTCCTTAATTAAGATGGATAATAAACTGTAATATATTCTCAATGATAACTTGTAATAGTTAACTTAGAGTGATAAACTCAGTTAGCTAGTGGATTTCGAGTTAGAGGTAGTTGGTGAGGCATGCAGAGTAATTCTAGTTGTAATAGAGTTTGAAGTGCAGGGGTGCATTAGTTAATGCAGGTTGTAATTATTTTAACTCATTTAAGTGAGTTAAACTCAGTTGTGCTAGTTGTAACTGAAGATACACTAATGAGAGATCAAGTGAATTAAATATTAATTAATTCACAATCAGTGATCTCACATGAAATTGAGGATTTACTATTATTAGCCGCATGCATGTAAGATCCAGTGGAGACCGAGTTGAGATCTAGGTGAAAGGGAAGTTGACTATCAGTTGTAGGATTATTGGGTTGCACACATGCAACCAAACACCCATTGGAGTGCAATCAAGGAAGGCCATAATTCCTATCTTTTAGGGATTACATTCATCAGGGATTGCGCAAGCAAGGCAAGATGTCTAGAGGCTGAGAATTGGCTATGTGTTGGTCAGTTTTGTCCATGACAGTGTGAGACAATTAGTTGAGTACTAGAGGGATCTTGTGAGAAGAGTTTTTTATGTAATTGTTTCATGAGCCATGTTGAATATACAATGGAAGATAGTGGGGTTTTGAGCAACAAGATTTCCCCGGGAAATTATCTATGTTACGTTTGATTTTATTCTTCTTTACTTCATGTGATTAACGATTGTGTTTTTAATTCCACAAAATATTTGTAGAAGCAATTCAGTATTTAACTTTAGTACATTGTTAGATCGGGTGAATCCAAGATATACATGCATGTTGTATAATTTCAACATCTTGAGGGTGTCTGGAGCCACCTGGATCAATCCTCCTCACTGAGGAGCTTTTGGTCCACCAAAAGCATGAAAATAATCTACAGTTGCTTTGTACTTTGTCTGCGCCACAAGTGTCCTGAAAGGTCACCCTTCATTCTCCTTCACCTTTGTCCTTTGGAGCCATAAGCGATGAGTCGAAACCTGCATCCTCCGCAAACATGTAGTACAATATTTTGAAATTTACATGCTTAACTAAGCGACCAATCTATGACTCAAGCATTCCCCACGCTTGCCACGAGTTTATAACCATACTCTGCGGTCAAGTTTACATCAAATGGAATCAATGCCCCAGCTATCCATACAAGGCCAAAAATATCATTGTTTCTTCATAAGTGATTGAAAACACATCATCACTTTTAAATTTTAGCATGCAACATATGATTTACAAATTAAGGCCATACATGCTACCAAACTAGAAAAACCATCTCTCACTTATCAAAGTGAATGGGTCATCTCTCTGCGGCGTTTTTTCTTGTCGAACAGTTATTTCAATTGGTTATTGCACTGATGCTTTGTCCTCAAGGCATTGCTCTGGATGGAGCCTCCAACACGTGGCTCTTTGATGGTCACTTCTGTTGTAATAACTGCAATGAGTCTTCTTCCTCCATACCTGCTCAATCGATTTCTTTCCCTGCTGTGGAGAAGGCCTTTCACACCCCATCCTCTTTTGTACTGCCATTCTCTTCGAGCACTCAACAATGACATGGTTATGTAAACCACAAAAATGATAATTTTTCCTATGCCATGACTTTTTTCCATGATTATCAACATGATTATAATCAAAATGAACATGAGAATATTGAGACTTGTTATACCTTTCTTGGTGGTTTCTAGTGCAATCACGGTGACGAGAGCTTGTGTTAGCTCTTTCATTGTCATGTGCGTTGTCATAGAATGATGGGGAAGTGTTCCCATGAATCTCTTTCCCAAATGGTTTCACCCATGCATTGGGAGCTTCTGCCACCTTCGAGCATTGTCCTTCAATGTACCCCAAACCTATTAATCGAGGTCTCTGCACAACCTCCAATGGTTGAGTTATGCCTTGGCCATTAATTCCAAGTCCTCCTCCTTTATATCCCATCTTGGTGAGGAGTCTCGTGCCAGTTCCTATAAGGGGTATCTCCACATTTCCCACAGAAATGATAGCATGTGAAGATGAAACTGAAGAAACATCAACATTGTTTACCTCAGATGTCGATTCAGAAACTAGTGATGATGGCTTCTTCAAGCCATTGTCGCGCTTCAATTCCTCCAAAGCCTCTTATGCGACTCACAACTGAAGCTGCAATATTTGCTTCTCTGCTTCTCTTCTTGGAGAACCCTCCTTAATTCGACATCCTTTTCTTGAAGGCTCTGGTCATTGCACTTCAATTATTCCAAGGTTGCCTCTGCGGCTTGCAACTGAAGTTGCACTCTCTTCTTATCCTCTTTCTCCTATCGTAGAAGCACTTTCAATTCAGTGTTATTTTCTCGAAGGCTATAGCTGATCTCCTCATTCGAATGATGAGAATACGATGAGGGCAAGGAACATTTATTGCAAGATGTGGATGAAGCATCACTTTCTGCTTCTTCTTTCTCCCGTCACTCGTAAGCTGCATACATTAGGTCCACCATTTTGGACATCCTTAGCATGGCCTCGTACATGTCTTTGCCATCCTCCATTGTTGCACATTCAATGGTTCACGCTTGCAATTTACATCTATAAGAAGACCGCTTTGATACCACTTGATCCGGGTCCATTAGGTACCAGATTTACCTATGATATTTTACTTATGTGATGTATTAGAATTTCATTTTATCAAAGCATTAAGGATGCATGTGCAGATATAATTAAGAGGAAAACATGTCAACAATCACACAACAAAAATGCAAGAAGTTTAATAACAAAGTTTGTTTAGTGTGGACTAGGTCTTGTTGGAAATATTGTCATTGATGGCAAAGGAGCACAAAGGAGCAACACCAAAACCAGCAATAAGACAAAGAAGCAGAGGTAGCAAAGGCAGCAAAGGCAACAAATGAAGACTCGAGATGGTGTAATGGTTATATGAATAACCAGAAGAACAAGCTCAGGAGAGATTCCCAGAAGCAGCAAAGTAGCAGAGGCAGTGAATGCAGCAAAGAAGCAACAAAGGCGGCAGAGAAGCAGCAAAGGCAGCAGAGAAGTAGAAAAGGCGTGCAGCTAGTGTAAGAATCCCAAGTCAGAGTGAATAATGAATAGAAGGAGAGATCAACGCATTTAGAAACTAAATAAAGCTCAGGAAGGATAGCGGATATGCAGAGGAGCAGCGACAGTTGAAAGAAGGAAAATCGACTGAGGTAGAGAACTCTTAGAAGAATTCCAAGGGAGGCGATCATAAGACAAATATCAAATCGTTGAATCAAAGTATTAAGAATTAATGGTAGAGATCAAAGTGGGTGGAAGAGATGAAGAAGAGTCACGTGAAGGATGAGCGGGTGGTCATGATTAGATTGCAGAAGCGAAGGCGAGAGATGAACAACGGAGATCAAATCGCACCAGGAGATATTTCACAAATTGCAACTTTTAAGAGTTTAGTGTTAAGGCTTCGCATGGTAAGTTAAGTTGGTTGCAATGCGAAGTGAAGGAGCCACATGTTAGCACTGCACACGAGCACACATCACAAATCTTAGAGGATACCATTAAGAGTTTGCACAATATGGTAAATTGTATGCGATGCAATGAGGGAAGAGCCATGTGTCAGCACTTTGCACGAGCGCACATCGCAAACCTTAGAGGATACTGTTAAGATTTCACACGATATGGTAAATTGTATGCGATGTGATGAGTTGCACATCGTAGATTATATGAGTTAGCGATATCCATGAGAGTTAAACTTGCGGGCAAGCGAAGTGCAATGTACTGTGATTGGTGGAAAGTGTTGTGGGACCCTCCAGTAAAGAAGTTCTGTCGTTATGTAATTAATTTGGGTTTATGTTTAATCGGGCTTAAAGTAACAATTTGTGATTTCGCTGTGTATTTTTTATATTTGTGCAAAACGTTAAAAGGTGTGGGCAAGCAACGTGCGACGTATTGTGATTGGTCAAGTAGTGGTACCCGATAACCCCTGTTCTCTGTATGTTAATATACGTTGTTTGATCGCTAACATATGTATGTGGAATAAATGCCGATATTGGAATCTGCTGCGTTAAAAGGGATTTATGTGGGCCATAACCCACATGTAACAATGTTATGCAATTGCGGCTGTGTAATAAAGGGAAAAGTCTGAACACAACAAGTAAAGGCTCGGGCAAGTAAAAGGACCCGACCTCATGCAAAACAGTGCAACAACATGGGTCAAGTCGGGCAAAAAGGGAAGTTATGTAGCACAGTTGAAATATAACTCCAAAAATAGAAAAGACAAAGGAACAACAAGTAGAAGATGACAAATACACAACAAAGATAAGAAGTTGAAAAGGCTGAATTGGAATATTACTGTAACAGTAAATGTATTAATTATTTTATATTGTTTGTGATGCAAAGGCAAGTCTCCGTAGGCAAAGAAAAACTCCAATTTAACATTGAAATGAGTGAATTTAGTGTTGTAACATCCTGAATATGTTGAGTGAGGAAATGAATGGGTGGAAGGCAAGAATCATGCTTGTTCACTTCATATTCCCATATAGAATACAAACAGCCATGAAGTAATCTCTATAAATGATGCTATTGTAATGTGCATAAAGAGGTTAGAGAGTGGAATAATAAGAAGGAGCATATAGAGAAGCTGTGAAGATCCAAAGCTAATATGAAGTAGAATTGAAGGCTGGAAGGGAAACAGTGAAGAAGAAGTAAAATAGAGCTGATATCCAGGTAAATTAGCATATGATTTTATTGTAGTGTGAGGAAGTTGGTGTTTCCATATAAAGTTGTAGCTTGATAGATATCCAGTTGTAGCTGGTTGAGGTAGGAGCCTCCTGTGGGTTGTAGCCTGCAGAAAATAGATGGGAGTTGGAGCTTCCTTGTAAGTTGTAGCTTGCATAATTTGAGGTAGTAGCCTCCTGTAGGTTGGAGCCTGCAGAAAATCAGTGGTGAGAGGGAGTTGGAGCTTGCCTTTGCATCACAACAATAATAATATGTGGTTTTCTCCCTTATGGGTTTCCACTTATATCTGTTGTCTATATTCCTGATGATTATGTGTTGATGTTCTGTATTTAATCTGCTTAATACTTGCTGCTCACATATTAAGATTGATGTTTCATTATACATTAAGTTGATCATGAAATGAAGGTGTAAATAAGTTTAAAATAAAATTTGAAAATACATAAATGTATTAAACTGATTCACCCCCTCTGAGTTCAACTAAGGGTTCAACAATTGGTATCAAAGCCAGTTCCTTCTATATCAATTTAATAACTAGAAGGAGATCCTGGGTCCCCAAGAATGGCTAGCCTAGAAGGATGCTCAACAAATAAAGCCCCATTGTTTACTGGCACAAAATATGCTTTCTGGAAAATAAGAATGGGGACATGCATAATGTTTCTACGAATATAAGTTTAGGCTGTTGTGGAAGAAGGATATGCTCCAAAGGATACTGACACAGAAAAAGATGGCAAACAAAATTTCATAGCCAATGCAAAAGCCATGAATGCACTTTTGAGCAGTTTGTGTGAGTCATAATTTATCAACGTAATGCACAGTGTGACGACCAAATAAATCTGGGATACATTAGAAAGTATCCATGAGGGAGATAAAAAGGTGAAGATGGCCAAACCACAAGCCTATAGAGCTCAGTTTGAAAATGTAAAAATGAATAAAGATGAAGATGTAGCTAGTTTCTTCTTAAAGGTTGCGAAAGTTGTGAATAACATGAAATCTTTAGGATAAACCATTAAGGAATGTGTAATCGTAAAAAAGATATTGAGATCTTTACCATCCAGGTTTAACCCTAAGGTTTTTGCCATAGAAGAAACAACAAACTGGAAAACATTGACCATGAAGCAATTACTTGGAAACTTGATGGCCTATGAGATGAGACTTCCAAAAGGGAAGTCAAATGTGAGGGAGGCAGCCTTTAAGGCTGATAAGTGCAGAGAAGAGAAAAAAGGTACATGCTCTTGCTCTGATGAAGAAGAGGCCAAATTTTTCAGAAGATTGGAGAAAGGCATTGGTAAGTATAAAGGAAAACTTCTATTTAAGTGCTTTAACTGTGGAAGAGTGGGGCACTATGCATCTAAATTTCCTCATAAGAAAATGGAGAATCAGTCAAGAGGGAAAGAGAAAACCAATTTCAGCAACACGCCTAAAGGGAACATATTTAATCAAAGATCATTCTATGTTCAACAAGATAGCAGTGCATCTGAGAGCTCAGATGAATCCCCCAATGAAGAAGGAACATCAGAATTCATTTTGATGGCCAAGGAAGAGCTTGAGGAAGATCCCCTGGAATTTGATGACGAAGGTGAGGTAGATCTTGAGGGGGAGCTAATTAGTGCCCTGGTGGAAATAAGAAGACTTAAACTTAAGAGTAAGAAACAGAAAGAGATTATTCTAAAATATGCAAATGAAGATTCAGAAGATCTTATTAAATTGAAGATTGAACTAGAAGAATCAAGGAAAATAGAGGATATTCTGAAAAGAGAAATAAAGGAGAAAAACCAGGAGCGAGAAAAGCTGGAAGAGGAAGTGGTAAGCCTGAGGAAGAAATTAGAAAAGGTCCAAATTGAATTAACTATGAATATTTCTTAGATGAAAAGCTCTGGTTATTTGGAAAAAATTCTTAATGCTCAAATATCTCCTCATATAAAGGCTGGGATAGGATATGAAGGTGAAACCAGCAAATCCAAGGTAGAAGATAACAAGAATATCATTTTTTTAAAAGTTGTAAAGGATATTGAAGAAACAAAAAGGGAATCCACATAATTAGAATCCAACAAGACCATGATATATAACAAAACTATTAGAAACAAGCAGGAACCTCAAGTAACAAAGAAAGAAACGGAGAAACAATCAACTGCAAAAGACTCATGCGCTCCTAAGGATGAGTTAAACAAATTTGGAAGATGTCAAAGGAGGTTCCTTCCTCCTATGAGAAGTATCACTTGCTTCGCCTGCCACAAACCTGGACATATTGCGGCATACTATAAGATAAAGCAAATCCAGTCCAACCAGCAAAAGATGCAACAAACAAAAAGATTACCTTAAACAACTCTCTTTGCCAGAGACATATAATACTTCCATGGGTATTGTTTTTATTGTAAATGGTTCGGTCATAAAGCCATGGAGTGGAGAATGCATATACAGAGACTGGTGTATGGAAACACAAGGGGAATTAAGAATAGTGGTGGATTCACTTGTATACATAATCCATTCAGAAATACAATCAAATGTTTTTGCCGACATAAAATTGGGCACAAGTCTCACGAATGTCCTCTCAAAGACTGTGGTCCATTTCCTCAAGAAATTTACCAAACAAACAGCTGCATGTAATGGAAAAAGAAGCTAAATAAGTGTGATATGGTTCTAATAGCTCAAGATCAGAAAATCCAATGTATGTGGACAGTGGGTGCTCAAAACACATGTCTGGAGATTGAGGCAAGTTTATAACTTTTGATGAAAAGAAATATGAAAATGT
Organism: Pinus albicaulis; assembly: GCA_034641835.2. Classification (NCBI taxonomy): domain Eukaryota; kingdom Viridiplantae; phylum Streptophyta; class Pinopsida; order Pinales; family Pinaceae; genus Pinus; species Pinus albicaulis. Next base: position 1,563,495,150 of record CM076575.1, on the reverse strand, counting down.
AACATTCGGCAATGATAGAGCAGGGAAAATCAAGGGAAAAGGCTTAGTCAGCTTGAATAATGGAAGAGGAGAGGCTTAGGATGTACTATTTGTGGATGGTCTGAAAGAAAATCTGCTAAGTGTCAGTCAAATGTATGATAAAGGCTATGAGGTCCTTTTTAGAGCCCAAGATTGTGAAGTAAGGTCTATCACCACAGGAAAGACCCTAATCAAAGGTGTTCGAACATAGAGTAATGTCTATATAGTAGAAGAAGAGAATGAAGCATGCCACATCAACAAATTTGACGAATCTTGGCTATGGCATAGAATATTGGGACATCTGAAATTTGACCACATCATCAAACTGAGCAAGAAGAAAGTTCTCAGAGATTTGCCTGCAAATAAGAAGCCTTCAAATACCATATGTAAGTCTTGCCAAATAGGCAAACAAACTCACACATCATTCAAATCTAAAGACCAACTATCTACAAGTAAGCCTCTTTAGCTTGTACACATGGACCTGTGCGGACCTTCAAGAGCTAATGCACCAGGTGGAGAATTGTATTTCATGCTGATAATATATGATTTTTCCAGATTGACGTGGGTGGAATTTCTCAAATATAAATCTGAAATGTTTGATAAATTCAAGATATTTAAGGCACTGGCAAAAAATCAAACTGGATGTAAGCTAAAATTCATCAGATCGGACAAAGGAGGTGAATTCACTAACGATGATTTTGTAGACCTGTGCAATGAATGTGGGATAAAGCCATAGTTTACAATTGCAGGTACACCTCAACAAAATGGAGTGGCAGAGAGGAAAAATAGGTCAGTACAACAAATTGCCAGAGCCATGATGCAAGAAAGTAACATTCCCCAAACCTACTGGGTAGAAGCAGTTAACACATATGTTCATATTCTTAACAAAGCTCATCTTAGACCAAATTGTGACAAGAATCCATATGAATTGTGGCATGGGAAACCAACATCAATCAAGCACTTTAGAGTCTTTGGCAGCAAATGTTTCATAAATAATAATGATGAAAAATTGGGGAAATATGATGCAAGAGCTGATGAAGGAATATTTTTGAGATATGCATCCAAGATTAAGGGATACGGGTGCTACAACAAAAGACTGCATAAAATTATGGAAAGAATTGATGTGAGATTCAACGAAGATCTGCCAAACAAAACTAGAAGCACAAACTACGCCAATCCTCCAGATGATCATGAACATGAGAATCAAGAAAATGAAGAACAAAGTAAGACAACAGAAGATATTGAACTAAACTCAAAAGAACCCTCGAGACATACTCAGAAGAACCATCCAGAAGATCAAATCATTGGAGACAAGAGTGCAGGAGTCCAAACTAGAAGACAGCTAGCTGAATAGACCGAGGAAGTGTACGTAGCCTTGCTGTCATAGATAGAACCAAAGAATTTCAATGAAGCCAACAGAGACAAAAATTGGGTAAATGCTATGAATTAAGAACTAGACCAAATTGAGAAGAACAAGAACTGATAGTTAATTCGAAGACCCACTGGGAAAAATTTCATTGGCACAAAGTGGATATTCAAGAATAAGATGAATGAACAAGGTCAGGTAATCAGAAATAAAGGTAGACTTGTATGCAAGGGATACTCTCAAATCGAAGGACTTGATTATGATGAAATTTTTTCCCCTGTGGCAAGAATGGAAGCAATCATAATTTTTTTGGCTTTTGCATGCTATCATGATTTCAAGGTATATCAAATGGATGTGAAGTCTGCCTTCTTGAATGGAGATCTAGAGGAAGAAGTCTACATGGAACAACCTAAAGGATTTTCCTTAGCAAATAAACATGACTATGTGTGCAAATTAAAGAAATCCTTATATGGTCTCAAACAAGCTCCACGTGCATGGTGTTTTAGGCTGGACAAATGCTTACAAAAACAAGGTTTCAAGAAGTAGGAGTAGACAACAATCTGTACATAAAGGTTGATGAAAATGAACTCTTAATTATAGTAGTATATGTAGGTGACATCATGTTTGGTAGCAACAAAGATGAGTTAGAAAAAGGATTTGCAGAAGAGATGAAGTAAAAAATTGAGATGTCTATGATTGGAGAGCTTACCTTCTACTTAGGACTCCAAATTCTACAAAATAACACAAGAATATTCATTTCACAAGAAAAATACTCAAGAGACATGTTGAAAGGTTCCAAATGGAAGACTGCAAACCTGTGTCAACACCCATGATCATTGGATGCAAGCTATGTGCTAATGATGACTCCGCAGATGTAGATCAAAGACTTTATAGATCTATGATAGGAAGTATGCTATACCTAACATCCTCTAGACCAGACATTATGTTGGCAGTAGGACTTGTGGCAAGATATCAAGCAACACCAAAACAAAATCACTTGCTAGCAATCAAGAGGATATTTAGATATCTACAAGGAACTACACATTATGGCCTATGGTATCCGAAAGGAAAAGACTTCACATTAACAACATATACAAATGCAGATTGGGCCAGCTGTGTGGATGATAGGAAAAGCACAAGTGGAGGTGCATTTTATTTGGGAGAAAGTCTGGTGGCATGGTTAAGAAAGAAGAAAACATTTGTCTCTCTATCTACAGTAGAAGCAGAATACATAGCAGCAACAGCTTGTTGCACACAAGTAAAGTGAATGAAACAAACTCTCCAAGACATGAAGGTAAGCATCAATGAACCCATTTCTATCAAATGTGACAATACAAGTGCAATAAGTATATAAAAAAATCCAGCACTTCATTCGAAAACCAAGCACATCCCAATAAAGTACCATTTCCTCAGAGAAAAATTAGCAGAGAAAATAGTAAAGATGGAGTATGTACCAACAAAGGAACAAACAATAAACATATTCACAAAACCTCTTGCTAGAGAACCATTCAAATATCTAAGAGACAAACTAGGGGTAGTGTCTGCAGGTGATGCTCTCTGATACGATAAAAATAAATAAAAATAAAATAAAAAATGACACACCAGCAAAGACTGCCATAGACTGCCATATAAGGAACATAAATAGTGCAGTAGATAAGTCAGTATCAGACAAGAAGCATCATTCCAGGGGGGAGAGCAACCCATAAAAGGTGTCACAGAAGAGCTAGAACTATGGAGTAGTGGTATGGTATAGGTCCTCAAGATCAGAGTATTATGACATAAGTACAGAACATTCTATGGTGACAAGCCTTCCATGAAATCTCAATAATGTTCAAAGTGTTCTCCCAACAACCCTTGTACACCAGTCTAGAGAAGCAAGGTATAAATTAAGAATAAGAAGGCTTAAACACAACTCAGAGAAAGAAAATGCAAAGATAGAAACTACATTGGGAAATGTACAACCCTTTGCCATTGATTTCAAAGGGGGAGGAAAGGCAAGCAGAGGAAGAAAGACACTTCTCAAAATGAAAGGGGGAGGAATTCATGGAGGAAGTATTCGAGTATTGGTGGATGTGTTGCCATCAATGCCAAAGGGGGAGATTGTTGGAAATATTTTCATTAATGGCAAAGGAGCACAAAGGAGCAGCACCAGAACCAACAATAAGACAAAGAAGCAGAGGTAGCAGAGGCAGCAAAGGCAACAAATGAAGGCTCGAGATGGTGTAATGGTTATATGAATAACTAGAAGAATAAGCTCAGGAGAGATTCACAGAAGCAACAAAGCAGCAGAGGCAGTGAATGCATAAGAGAAGCAGCAATGGCAGCAGAGGCAGCAAAGGCAACAGAGAAGCAACAAAGGCAGCAGAGAAGCAACAAAGTCGTGCAACAAGCATAAGAATCCCAAGTCGGAGTGAATAACGAATTGAAGGAGAGATCATCGCATTTAGAAACTGAATAAAGATTAGGAAGGATAGCAGAGATGCAGAGGAGCGGCAACAACTGAAAGAAGGAAAATCGACTAAGGCAGAGAACTCTTAGAATAATTCCAAGGGAGGCAATCGGACGGCAAAAATCGAATCGCAAAATCAAAGTATTAAGAATTAACAGCAGAGATCATAGCAGGCAGAAGAGATGAAGAAGAGCCACGTAAAGGATGAGCGGACGGTTAATATTAGATCGCAGAAGTGAAGGTGAGAGATGAACGGCGGTGATCGAATCGCACCAGATGAGATTTCGCAAATCGCAACTTTTAAGAGTTTAGTGTTAAGGCGTCGCATGGTAAGTTAAGTTGGTTGTGATGCGAAGTGAAGGAGCCACATGTCAGCACTGTGCACGAGCGCACATCGCAAATCTTAGAGGATACCGTTAAGAGTTCGCACGATATGGTAAATTGTATGCGATGCAATGAGGGAGGAGCCACGTGTCAGCACTGCGCACGAGCACACATCATAAATCTTAGAGGATAATGTTAAGAGTTCGCACGGTATGGTATATTGTATGCAATGCAATGAGGGAAGAGCCACGTGTCAGCTCTGCACACTAGCGCACATCGCAAATTATATGAGTTAGCGATATCCATAAGAGTTAAACTTGCAGGCAAGCGAAGTGTAATGTACTGTGATTGGTGGAAAGTGTTGTGGGACCCTCTAGTAAAGAAGTTCCACCGGTATGTAATTAATTTGGGTTTTATGTTTAATCGGGCTTAAAGTAACAATTTTTTATTTCGATGCGTATTCTGATATTTGTGAAAAAAGTTAAAAGGTGTGGGCAAGAAATGTGCGATGTATTGTGATTGGTCAAGTAGTGTGGGACCCGATAACCCTTGTTCCTGTAGAAAATAATATAACTGATATGTTATACATCCGAGATTCTCTTGATCACACACTATTTGAATTCATGCACAATACAAAATCTCTTCCACCATTGATCATTAATTGCGGAAATAAAATCAATTGCATGCACACATTAAAACCATAAAAATTCACACATATGAACACAGTAATTTATGGGAAAGCTTAAAATTGAAAACCCCCAACTATCTGTATATTATATGTCATAGAGATCATGTAACAATCATCATACAAAGCTCCTCACAAGCTCTCAGTACAATCTCCAATTGCTACACACTAATCAGGCCCTGATCTTGCAAATCCATGCACCGAACTTTGCCAGCCTTTAGCTTGCCTCCACTGTGCAATCACTGCTAAAGAATGGCTCTAGATGAGTTCGAATTTCCCCAGCCTTGCTCACGCAAACCTTAAAGGCATCTCTACTAAATTTGTGGTGCAAACAATGCAACACTATAATCACAACTGATAGTCACACTTGCTCTTTCACCTACCTCTTCACTGGTCTCCACTAAAACTGTCCATGCACTGTAGTTAACTGATGTATTCTTTAGTTGATTAATGAGTTATTATTTAGTGAATTAATTATTAATTAATTCACACCACTCTCACTAGTGTATCAATCAGTTAGACTAGATACAACTAGCTCAACTATGTTTAACTCAGTTAAACTGAACACAACTCCTCGACTACCTCAATAACTCCACGAACTACGCTCACATGAGTTCTAACTAAAGTATCATGCAATAGCTCCACTTAACCCTCGGGAATAAGTAATTCCTTACATCGGCTCATGCCACATCGTACACTTAATTGAAGTGCTCAAGAGAGAATAAGATAATGTTTAGAGGGTTAGATGTGTCAGAGCTAATAATATTCGACTGATCTATTTTTAGACTGGCAGTCTAAAAATAGACTCCGCCCAGTATGTCTAAAAATAGAAATCCATCTATTTTTCCAACTTGACCAACCATCCACAAATAGCATCCCGAAACTCATAGAATATGATCGACATGTCTAAAAATAGACATAGTCTAAAAATAGACTTTGCGACAAAAATCACCTGTGTGGGCCCCACCTAGTTTAGGTGATCACTTTCCAACTAGGATCAGGAATGATGTTTCAGGATGCCTCCTTCACTGTTTCTTGTTGCAATCTTCAACAATTTCGTGTATGTTAATATGCGTTGTTTGATCGCTAATGTATGTATGTGGAATAAACGTCGATATTGGACTCTGCTACGTTAAAAGGGATTTATGTGGGCCATAACCACAGGTAACAGTGTTATGCAGTTGCGGCTGTGTAATGAAGGGAAAAGTATGAACACAACAAGTAAAGGCTCGGGAAAGTAAAAGGACCCGACCTCGTGCAGAAAAGTGTAACAACATGGGTCAAGTCGGGCAAAAAGGGCAGTTATGCAGCACAGTTGGAATATAATTGCAGAAACAAAAAAGACAAAGGAACAACAAGAAGAAGAGGACAAACACACAACAAAGCTAAGAAGCTGAAAGGGTTGAATTGGAATATTAATGTAACTATAAATGTATTAATTATTTTATAATGTTTGTGATGCAAAGGCAAGTCTTCGTAGGCAAAGAAAAACTCCAATTTAATATTGAAATGAGTGAATTTAGTGTTGTAACATCCTGATATGTTGAGTGAGGAAATGAATGGGTGGAAGGAAAGAATCATGTCTATTCACTTCATATTGCCATATAGAATACAAACAACCATGAAGTAATATCTATAAATGATGTTATTGTAATGTGAATAAAGAGGTTAGAGAGTGGAAGAATAAGAAGGAGCAGATAGAGAAGCTGTGAAGATCCAGAGCCAATATGAAGCAGGATTGAAGGCTGGAAGGGCAGCTGTGAAGGAGTAAAACAGAGTTGATATTCAAGTAAATCAGCATATGATTTTATTGTAGTGTGAGGAAGTTGGTGCTTCCATATCAAGTTGTAGCTTGATATATGTCCAATTGTAGCTGGTTGAGGTAGGAGCCTCCTGTGGGTTGTAGCCTGCAGAAAATAGATGTGAGTTGGAGCTTCCTTGTAAGTTGTAGCTTGCAAAATTTGAGGTAGTAGCCTCCTGTAGGTTGGAGCCTACAGAAAATCAGTGGTGAGAGGGAGTTGGAGCTTGCCTTTGCATCACAACAATAATAAGGTGTGGTTTTCTCCCTTATGGGTTTCCAATTTATATCTGTTGTCTATATGCCTGATGATTATGTGTTGATGTTCTGTATTTAATCTGCTTAATACTTGCTGCTCACATATTAAGATTGTTGTTACATTATACATTAAGATGATCATGAAATGAAGGTGTAAATAAGTTTAAAAGAAATTTTAAAAGTACACAAATGTATTAAACTGATTCACCCCCCTCTTAGTTTAACTAAGGGTTCAACATGTCTCTGAGCCTCGGTGTCTTTATGGTGTTGGCCGCTTCATTTGGTGCTGGAATATGTGATGATGTACATGGACGATGTTTGCACGATGTTTGCTTGTCATACAAGGAAATGTGCCCTCAACATGAGTGGAAAAGTCTCTCCATGAGACGTTCCCTACAAGGAACTCTTACTCATAAACAAACCTCCTATCAGCATGACAACCTCACACATGGTGACAAAGAGTATCTCGCCATCAAGGAAACAAAGGGACCTCAGAACATAAATGACCATCCATGATGAATACATATCACATGACATAAACATCAAGATTCTGCATCATACATCAAGCAGGAATCGACATGACATAAAACATATCTCAACAATAATCAATGAAGTATATGGAAACAACACTTCATATACCTCAACTTTGATGCTGGTTGAAGAATAGGTTGCTCAGCTACTGGATCTAAATACACCATCAAAGTCGTGGTGTCAAATGGCATGAAATTGACTGTCCACACTCTGAATTCTCACATTGTCATTCCAATATGGAAAATGGCCGCAAAATTGAGACCTCTGTTGCAGAAACTGACATCACCATCAGATTCCCATCGTCGATAGATGTAAAATCCATATAAAATTTGTCCAATTGGGACACCGTACAATTCTAGTCCCTCAGAAAATGTGGCTTAGATCATGGTTCCACTGCCTCCCTGAATGGCTCAGGGTTCCACCTACAATAAAATAATAGCTTTGTCTCAAACTTCGTGCCCACCTGTACCTGCAATAAAATAATGTCTTCCTCAAACTCTACGCTCCTCCTTCTGCCTTGGTCTTCTTGGGCGCATCTGCAGGAATGAAGTCTTATATTAAAAATTGGGCGGATATTCCAAAAGGGTGCCTTGGCGCATTGGTTATGGGCGGAGGCGTCAAGGCGGAGGTTGGGGGTTCCAACCCTACCAACCCCACCTATTTTTGTGTATTTTTTTTGGGCACATATCTGTTGTTTTGGCGTTGGTTTAAACTTGGTCTAAATGGGCACGTTTTTTAAAATATATATAACCATTTGAATGTTGTGTTGTATTTTGGGTTGGCGCGATGTAATATGGTTGTATTATGGGATTGCCCGCTTGGGGGCCGACCATGTGGGCTGGGCGGGTTCGACCCTTGCTGGTCCCCCTCCTCCGCTGCCTTCGGATGGCTTATCAATATATTGTGCACATATATATATGTGTGTGTGTGTGTGTGTGTGTGTGTGTGTGTGTGTGTGTGTGTGTGTGTGTGTTGTTTTAACAACGGTTTCGGGTTGGCGGGGTCCGCTCCACGCAACCCCAACCCAACCCACTTGGCTCTCGACCCATATGTGGTGTGGGCGGAGGGTGCGGCAGGGGTCATGGCCCGCCGCCCCATAAATCATTTTTAATTTTAATATGGTATGGTCGATGAGGGTGGTGGGGGTCATGGCCTGCCACCCTTAATTTAATATTTTTTTTGTTTTTTTTTCATAACAATATAGTTATTTTAGAAATTTTCCAAAATAAGGGTTATTGAGAAAATTAACGAGGCCACAATTTCATCCATTTTCGGGAGTTAGGTTCTTGTCGGTTGATGGTGAATTTGTGGGATACTTGAACCTGGCCCAATGCCCAACTTTGACCAAAAATTTGATTCGCTCTAACTTCTCCATATGGGCTCGGATTGGAGATCTGTTCACACCGTTGGAATTCGGGCGATGGGTACTTCAACCTAAACCTAGTTCGAGAGCCATCCGACCACTTTGAATTTTGACCTATCATCAGCCCTCTTGGTCTCCTGAGGGTGTCTGGAGCCACCTGGATCATTCCTCCATTGCTTTCTTCCACTTTTTGCTAATTTCCATTTCACAAGCTTCGTGAAAAAAATGAGGTTCATGTTAATACATTAGCAAAATATAATTTGAGGGTGGATACCTTTGTGAGGGCTTGTGAGGCCTAGTATACCTATGAACCAACTATGGCGGTGTGTTTTCTAGTTGAATCTCTTGTAATGGTTGTGGAAAGTTTTATTTTCATTGTTGTCCATCTTGTTCTTAAATTGACTGCCCAGATTTTTGTAGTGGTTGGATATCTTCTTTTTGTTATGTAAAATTGTCGATAATTTTCTTGACCTCCATATCACTTGTAGGCCTTTTATACATCTCTAATTCATTAAATATTGCATCCCCGCTTCTAAAAAATCTATGATTAACTCGACCCCATAGATGGTAACCAATCTCACCATCCGCATATCCTAGAAAAATACATTTCCTTGATTTGTCATCTAATTTGATTATATTCTCTTTGGGAATATGCATAAATGCTTCACACCTAAAAAAAATCAGGTGAGAATAATTTACCTTCTTATCAGTCCAAATTTCTTCAATAATACCACCATCTAGGCCTATAGAAGGTGAGTGATTGATGAGATAGCAAGTTGTCCTTACTGCTTCTTCCCATAAATCCTTTTCTAATCCAAAATTTAACAACATACTCCTCACCTTATCCATGATAGTGTGATTCATTCTTTCTACAATACCGTTTTGTTGGGGAGTACCAAGGACAATCTTATCATGTTTAATGTCAATCCTATTACAATAATTCTTGAATACATTAGAGAAATACTCTACATCATTATCTCTCCTCAAACACTTGAGCAATTTGTTAGTCTCCCTTTCAACACCAACATGAAATTTTTGGCCCCCATTGGTTTGGTATGTTGGCTAGCAAATGTTCTATTAAGGCGTTTGTGCCATTGTGCAGGTCACAGGTTCAATCCTCGCTTTACCTGTGCTCCATTCTTCGGGGGTGGGTGGTTTCACTTGGGGTTTATAGTGGCGACTGACAGGTATTGACCTCGTGTCATGTGAGTATGAGAACTAACGTAGTTACTAATTCCTCTAGAACACAAAAAAAAATAAAAATAAATAAATAAATAAATAAATAAATCTCAAACGAACCACCATTATTTTTCATAGGGTAGGCTCAAACCTTCCTAGATGCATCGTCTATGAATGTGACAAAATATTAGGCTCCTCCTAAAGACTTAAGATTCACTGGCCCAAACACATTAAAGTGTATTAATTTCAATAAACTTGTTTTTCTTTCATGGTCACCTCTCATAAAAGAAAATATTCATTTCCTACCATAAATACAATGCTCACAAAGATCAAGTTCATAGGATTTCAACCTTGGAAGTAGATCTTTACCAACAAGAACTCTTAGGCCCTTTTCATTCATGTGGCCCAAGAGCTTATGTCGTAACTCCATTGATTTTCCTTATTTTGCAACCACAACTGCATATGATGTCTCTATTGTTGTCCTCATTTTATACAAGGTTCATGTCTTAAATCCTTTAGCCAACACCAAGGACCCTTTAATAATTTTCCAACCACATTTTCCAAAGGTTGTGGAGCAGGTTTCATCATCCAATCGTCCCATAGAGATCACACTCATATGCATCTTTGGGACATGCCTAGCATATTTTAGCAAGATAACATATCCATCATTTCTTTCGATTTAGACATCTCGCACTCCAATAATATTACAAAAATGATTTTTCCTAAATGTACCCTATCATGATCATCTGCTTAATATGTAATCAAATTATTTTTACATGGGGTCGCATGGTGAGATGCCCCAAAGTCAAGTACCCAGTCAATGCTACTGTTGGAAGTATATAAACAAACATCTTCTACTGAAATAGTAAATAAGAGATTAATTTTAGAATCTAGAACAATGGTCTCACTTTCATTTGTGTTACTTGATTTTTTATTTATGTTGATTGATTTTTGTTCCCTCTATTCCTTCTTCAAAAATCAGCAATGCTCTTTCTTATGCCCTAGTTTTCCACAATGAAAATAAGTAAATCTTCTTATTCTTGCTTTCGATATACCTCTTAATTGTGAACACCCTTGTCTACTACATTCAATTTTCCTTTCACAATAAGCTAAGGCTAGAGCTTCTCCTCCCTAGTTTTCTGCAATTGATTTGTGTTGCAAATCATCATTCATTAAATTGTTTCTAACATCATCAAACTTTCAAGGTCCCAACAGGTGCTAAAGTGATCCTCGCTAGTATCAAATTCTCCCAACTATTTGGCATGGAGAACATAATTAGTATGGCTTTTATTTAATCATCCAAAACAATTTTGATAGAGTAAAGTTGAGTGGTAATTATATTAAATTTGTTTAAATTCTCTACAACTAAAGCACCCTCCTTAATTTTGAGGTTATATAGCTTCTTCATCAAGAAGATGTGCTTTGATGTCATATTTTTTCTCATACAAATCATGCAACTTCTTGCATAGCCCATCTATTATCTTCTCACCCACTACATTAAAGTAGAATTTTTTTGCTAGGTATTGTCGAATTGTAGTAATGGCCTTCTTGTCCAATGACTTCCAATCTTCATTTGTCATTGTTGGGGTTTCTTTGCCACTCCTTCAATTGGAAAATATTGATCCTTCAAATTAGTATATATTCCATTTATGATTTGCATGGGGTGAAGTTGGCCCCATTAAACTTCTCCATGTCACTTATTGTATTATTCTCCATACTGCTAAGCAAACATAGCTTACACCATTAACAATAAGAACCTATAGCTCTAATACGAGTCGTTGAAAAATAAAAAGAGGACAAAAAAAAAAAAAATTGAATCAAATTAGCCTATAAATTGGACATGAGAAAAATAACAGGGAAAGAGATTAGAGATTTTTATTACAATAATATTGATTTTATTACATTCCACTCACTTATTTTTACTCACACCCCTCTAAAAATAAACTTTGTTACAATAAAATGGGTCCAATACCATGGATAATACCATGGGTTAGCAATACAATGGGTTCGGATAAATATTAATTTAATTTGGTCTCACACCTAACAATTTAAAAAATATATTTGAATTTGTTTTTCAATACAATAGGGGATTTGGATTTCACATAAATTCATATTAGCATTTCAGATATTGGGATTTCACATAAATTCATATTATTGTTTCAAAGTGAAAATTAACATTTCAAATTAGAGATTCTTATTTGTTGATTGTCATCATAAGTATTTAAAATATGACGAATCTTATTTAATAGAAGTAAAAATAAATTAATCAATGTAAAAGAAACATCAAAAGTACTTGGAATATGCATTTGGGAAAAAACATTGCTAAGGTAAGAGCTAATTCAACTTAAAACTCATAGGATCCAAGAGGGGTTGAGATCATGATTCTTTAGTTATATTTGATTCTTAACCCTATACACAAAGCATAGAGAAAATCATCAATAAAAATATAAAATATTTTCCCCATTATGGGTGTATCAAGCCTTTATTAATTTGGAGGATGGTATGTCAAATGGGGAATGTAAGGAAGGGGATGAAACCCTTCACTTGGCTTATGTTTAGCTTCAATAATTATGAAGGTGTAGATGCCACAACCAAAACCACCACCCCCTGTAGTCAAGACCACTGTAGGGAGAGAATAACCATGTCAATTTGATGGAGGGAGGTGCATATCACAGGACGGGAAGAGTATTGGCTCATTATGTTTGTTGTTAGTATTTATTTTGAGCACATTGATGGCCAAAGAGGCCGGGGGATAATTCTAGAGACCGTGCAGGAAATGAGAAGGACTCTTCTGGGGTGTCGAGCCATTATTACTTGGCTAACTTCTATACCAGAGGCTCTCAAAGTATTCATTGTTGTTTTCTTTTTGCCTGTCATTTCTTAATTCCAATAATGGATTTGCTCTTATCATTCTTTCTCCCCCAAATCAATCCTTTATGGTCTCATCCCATGCTTTTCGAGGATAGCTCACAGCTCAAGTTTGGTATTCTAGGCTCAATTACTAAACAAAACCTTTATTCTTAAATTTGATCCCTCGAATCTACTTAAATTGTTCCTAGTCTCCCTTATGGTTTAGAGCTCCAAACCTTTAGCACTTTTTATTTCCCAATGATCTGCCCTACTCTCGCTACAACAAATCCCTGTGATCAACTTCCTCTTTAGCTCCCTTTTTTGTTTCCACTGATTATTTTAGTGTATTTTTCTCCACCTTTTTGAAAAAATTGGCGTTATTTATCAGGATAGTGCTAATTTTGTTGTTTTTAATGTTGATCATAGACAATCATCGCTAAATTCGACGCTATTTAGCACTAAATTTAGCCCCCAATTTAGCCTCTCCTTTAGCTCTTGTTGTATCTTCATGTATAGCTTGCTATGTAAAGTCATATTTTTCTCCTAGTTATGGCATTATCTTTAGCGTTCATTTTAGCTTCCTTTGTAGCTTCCTCTCTAATATCAAAATTTTCTCCTCGTTATGGCATTAGATATAGATTTTCTTATTACATATTTCGAGGACGACTTTTGAAATTAAGTTGGGGGGAGGAGTGTATGTTAAGCCAAATTTGGTAATTACCATTTGGCAGACGCACAATACACGAATCCTAAATAAGTAATTCCTTACTTCTGTTGTCATTTGTGAAAATCAATGTGAATACTTGGAAATCATTCTTGGTAGTTGTCATTTATCATTGAAAGCCTAAATTCATTGAAAGGGTAACCTTAATTATTCCCTACCCATTGCCAAATTTGATTCGACTGGTATTCTCTACCCAAGTGTTTGTATTGACCAAGCCCTGTAACAGTCTATGAGCAGTAACACTCTCTGAAACAAACATGCGAGGAGCATTAGTCCATCATGAACCAGACTCCATTAATGCACTGCTACATCATCAAGAAGCCTTAAAAATATTTAGGAATGCAGGGTGGTTAATCTAATTTGGGATTTTTTAGGGTTTCAGTGAACAGATTGCTATGTAATTCACACAAGATCTGTAGGAGCAACATTTAGAGGTCAGAGGATTTAAAATTTCTATTACATAGGACATAATTTCCAGGGTGACAGGTTTACCTCATATAGGAGTTGTTACAAATTATTTTGTCACCATGAAATTTTACTATATATGTGGGTTCATCAATGCCTATATAATGCTCCCTTAGAAGTATACAACCCTAAAGTTCCTAAACCAAGTCCTGATTTTGGAGAAAAGCTTGTAAAAATTATAAAAACACTTGTACTGCACTTTTCCTTAGCTTTACCTGCGGCACCGCACCCTTTTTCTCTAAAAACTGTGGAGCCGACTGCACGTTTTCTTCATGAAAAGTGTGGACCCCTGTAAAAGGTAAATTGAAGGTGAAAGTAAATTCTAGAAGCCCAGCTGGTCGAATATTCTCCCAGCTGGAAGCTTCTGGAAGGCGTTATCCAGTCGAAGCCTTACTCCCTCCATCTATCATGAACATTCATTCCTTCATAAAAGGAGCCTATTCCTTGGTTTTTGGAACTTAATCCCTTGATAAGGGGACTCTATCCCTTCCATTTTGGAGTTTTAACCACTTTCCTTCTCCTATAAATTAAAGCTTTGGTTCAGTATCAAGGGTACATGCTCACATATGTAAAACTTCTCTATGCATTTTGTATACACTTAGTACTTGATTTGTACTTGGTAGCTACGATAGAGAAGGGAATTGCTGAAGAAACATACTCTTTTTGCTAGCTGCAAGAACGATTACATACTTGTAGTTAGGCTGGTTCAAAGAGTGGAAGGGCTTGTCAGACCAAAGGAAAAAACTTGTTCCGGACCCCGGAAGGACCTGTACGACATCCAGGCAAACGTGGTTGTAAGACTCCTTCTTTTATTTAAAGATAATATAATTGGATCCTGTTTTCTCAATAAGTTGTTTATGTATTTACTTGAATGATTTATTTCCTAAATTCTTTGATCATTAAGATAGATTTGTGATTTCTGAATTAGTATATGTTGCAGGTGCTTTTGATTCTCTTCCATGTCTTTGTTTTCAGATCTTAAAAGGTGAATTCTTGGAGCAACAAGGAAGAAGAATTCAAATAGCATTGGATCACAGGTAGGTCCTTTCTTCATCATAGAAAATTATAAATTACATATAATCTAGAGAAAGTAGTTTTCATTTGTCCTGTTTGTTTCTAGCTATCCTTGTGATACTAGGGAGATCTTTCTTGTCTGCAATAACAATTTATCCGCCTAACATGAGCTCATTGGTTTTGTAGGAAAATAGTAGTTCCAATAGTTAGGGCAACATTTTTACAGTGACGAGAGGAAGTAAGGAGCAATAGGAGAGGTATTGATAGAAAATCACTTCCTCACCCTTGGGATGATGTGGCTTTCTTTATTAAGAAGTTCGTTACTTGTGAGGGATGTTTTGCAATAATATTCAAATATTATTTTCAGTTATTAACACATGTTCGTAATGGACAGATGATAAATTTTCCCTATTATTGGTTAAAATGTTTACAACATATGGGAGAGGGAGTGTGTATAGAAAAAAATCCAAAGAGTTTATTAACCAACCATGCACTCATCAATTTAATCATAATTTATTCATTGCAACAACAGGGAAGCAAATGGATTGTTTTATTGGAAAAGTCACATGCACCATCCACGGAAACAGAGGAAATTGAAAGTGAAGAACAAAAGGTAAGTGCTGAAAAAATACCAGAAGATAGAGCAATTACACCTCCAAGAAAAACTAGAGCATCTACACTTCCTAGTCAAAGAAGAGTGGTTATACCTCCTAAAACCCATTGTAGAAACAATAAGAAGAAAATTTCCATAAGAACATTTTTTGGTACATCCATTGAAGGAAAAAGAGAATGCACTAAAGAACCTATGGATATATGTAGTGGGAAATCTAAGTATAGTTACCATAGATTCATTATCGAGGAAGAAGGGCATGAGGCAGAGACTCTTGAAATAGGGGCACCTGGAATAGTGTCAGATGAAGCGGGGGTTCTTAAAACATAAATGCCCGAGGAATCTAGGGAAGTATCTGGAAAATCAACTCCTGTACAAACTGCTGCAAAAAAGAGGAAATTGAGGAAGTCATAAAGTGAAGAACAGAGGTAAGTGTTGAAACAACACTAGAAGATAGAGGAATTACACCTCCCAAACAAAGTAGAGCAGCTACAGTTCCTAGACAAATAAGAGTGGTTACACCTCCTACACCCCGTCACAGAAACAATAAGAGACGAAGTTCCATAAGAACTTATTTTGGTACATCCGTTGAAGGAAAAGGAGCATGTACTAAAGAACCAGTGGATATATACAATGGATAATCTGAGGATAGTTATCTTGGATGCACTAATGAGGAAGAATTCTTTAAGGCAAAGACTACTAAAACAGAGGCACCTGAAACAGTTTCGGCTGAAGAAAGAGTTCATGAAATAGAAATGGTTGAGGAATCTAATGAAGTATCTGAAAATATAATCATGTACAAACTAATATGAAGAAGAGGAAATTAAAGAAGCAAGAAAGTGCAGAACAAGAGGTAAGCGTTGAAACAACACCAGAAGATAGAGTAGTTACATCTCCCATACAAAGTAGAGCAGCTACACTTCCTAGACAAAAAAGAGCGGTTATAACTCCTAGACCCCTTCACATAAACCCTAAGAGATGGTGTTCCATAAGAACATCTATTGGTACATCCGTTGAAGGAAAAAGAACATGCACTAAAGAACTGTGGATACATTAAGTTGAAAATCTAAGGATAGTTATCATGGATGCCCTATTGAGGAAGAAGGGCCTGAGGCAGAGATTTTTGAAACAAGGGCACATGGAATAATCTCAGCTGAAGAAGGGGTTCTTGAAACATAAATTCCCAGGGAATCCAAGGAAGTATCTGAAAAATATACTCTTGTACAAACTGCGGTGAAAAAAGAGGAAATTGAAGATGCCATAAAGTGAAGAACAAGAGGCAAGTGTTGAAACAACACTAGAAGATAAAGTAGTTACACATCCCAGGCAAAATAGAGCAGCTACACTTCCTAGAAAAAGAAGAGTGGTTACACCCCCTAAACCCATTCGCAGAAACTCTAAGAGATGGAGTTCCATAAGGATGTCTGCTGGTACATCTGTTGAAGGAAAAAGAGCATGCACTAAAGAACTTGTGGATATATCCAGTGGATAATATGAGGATAGTTATCACGGATGCCATGTTGAAGAAGAAGGGCCTGAGGCATAAACTGTTGAAATAGGGGCACCTGGAACAACTTCAGATGAAGCAGGGGTTCCTGAAACAGAAATGCCCAAGGAATATAAGAAAGCATCTGAAAAATATACTCCTATACAAACTGTGGTGAAAAAGAGGAAATTGAAGACGCGATTGATTGGGTGGAAAGAATATCAATAAGAGAGTGTGGGAAATTGTTACATCATTATCTACCCCAATATATGAGGAATCTACTAATACAACATAAATAAAGGAGTCCGAGGGACAACAGAATGAATAGAAAGAAGAATAAATTTTAAAATAACATACCCCGGCACCTGAAGTTCATGTTGTTCCACCTGAATATCAAAGGAACCTGAGGAAAAACAAAAAGAGGAGGAGCTAAAAAAGGAACAAGAATATTTCTCTTTACCAGGTAAGTCGGAAATTGACCTCCTTATTCAACAAATTAATAAATTGAAGGAGGAAAATTAGAATTTAAAGAAATGACTTACCATGGTTGAAGGGAAACTTCAATCTAGAAAACAAAATGCATTAGAAACCCTGGAAAAAGTGGTAGAAGCAACCTCAGTTTGATTATGTGATGGATGTAAGGAAGTGATGGAGGAAGCAGGTTATGAAAGGCCAACTATTATTTCGATTGGAATTCAAGTTGGAGAGCAAGATGAAGAATTCCAAACCGTTGTTCCACAAGAACCTGCTGAATATGTTGTTGTTACACAAGAACCAACAATTGAAGTACAACAGGATGGATATGTTGGGAGGCAAAATCATGCATATATGGACATACAAATACTTAAGTGGGGGGGAGTTATTGGTATGTGAAATTGGCATATTCTTGCACTCATTTTCCTACTTTTTATTTGACATTTTTTATTATCGTTACCATACTCTACTATTGTAACATCCATTAACAACCTTATTGTGTCTCTTTTTATATGTCATCCTTATGATCCAATTATACTTGTAATTTGGCATGAGAACTATTGTTTTAGGCTATTTTTCTCATAAAAATGACAACTGGGTTGTTACAGAGTTTGTGGTGTGTTGAGATGTTGTTGCAAGATTACACTTTCCAATTTTGCCTAGGTAAGGACATGACAAGGACTCACTGAGCATTGTTGTTACACATGAATATTTATTTTGGACACGCTGACCTCCTTCAATTAGTTACGAACATAAATTTGGAAAGAATTTTTTCAAAATATAGTTCAACTTTCAAAGAAGAAGTTTATGGACAACGTAGCTGAAACAATTAGGATTTTCTATTGATAATTATTGTAATTTGGAAAAGTTGTTACAACTTTGTCCTAACCTTGGAAATTGGTATTAAATTGTTAATGTGTATTCTCAAATTAGATCACATGAGAATCAAGAGATTCTCATGATGATCTTACCATTGCAATATGAAATTATAAAGAGGTGTACTATTTGTGCGAGATAAACATATATAAATAGATATACAGTGATAGAGGGGAGAGCTCCAACATTGTAATATTGTATGTTTCATTAATGCAAGCTCAATCATTGTTAGCACTGTACCTTTCTGTTGAATAGCTTGTGTGTTTTGTAGTGTTATTTTTATTATTAATATTGTTCATGATTTGATGATTGCATAATTCTAACCACTGTATTTTGTAATAACAAAGGTCCTTGACCAGTCCCTTTGTTAGTGTGGAAGTTATTTAATTTTGTTACAATTTGACGGTGTGTTTATTTCATTTGAATATGTATTTCAACATTTGTTGTGAGAATGGTTTCCAAGAGTGCTCTTCTTTTCTGAAAAGAGTGGCAATGTGACAAAGTGGTTTTATTCTGCATTGTGTGTTTATTTCTGAGAGTGTGAACAAGGTTTGAGAGTGTAACAACTAGAGTGTTGAGTTTTCGAGAGTGTGATTACAACGATTGAGTTTGAGAATCATTATACCTAGTCATCATTTGTCCTTGCATATATTTGTTGTAATAGCCTTGTAATAACAAAACCTACCCGGATTGACAATTAATGTGAAGAGTTGGAACTATTGCTCTAAATTAAAAGGACAATTGTTCTGCCCAAGAGCAAGATGAAGAAAAACATATACATAACTTTCACATAATGCAAGTTGAAGCAAAACTTGGAATGTTGTATGAAATTTGAAGCAGAATTATTTAAGGTTCAAAGTAAACATATAATAATCCAAAAGTGTGTAAAATAATTAAATAAACAATCTACAATGTGAACCAATCATGTTGGCCAAAAAATGAAGTTTGGGTGCGCATTTTAGTGAAGAAAGGAAATTTTGACTTGTTTCACAAAAATGCATGCCCAACCTTCATTTTAAGGTCAAATTGAATGATTCAACTTTGAGAGTAATTTTTTTACTCATAATTGACATTAAATTTTTATATATAATTTTTTGTTGTGCAAGAATATGCCAAATTGGATTGTTTTCGTATGGTTAAATTCAACGCTTGTGTCCCTCTCATAATGCGCACGAGGACCCGTACTTAATTGATTGTGTGATAACAACCATTCCAACCTAAATATAAAACCATTTTATGAAGCATATCATAGTCATTTTCATAAAGGGTTTATGTGCCTCAAATAAATGCACACCATGAATGTTTGGGAACAAGTTGATGGACTAAGAAAAATCAAACATGAATTTTAATAGTTGCAACTTGTAGTTTCTTGGTTAAAACCATATAAGTAAGGTTGGATGACCTTATAATTCAAGTAGTAATTAGGTCTAAATTTTTCCATGGGATAAATAAATAGATAAGACCTAGGGTTTTTAGGGCCTATTTAGGGTTTTTCTATATTGTACACATTTTTTATGGTTTTAAGTTTAAGATTAGGTAAAGTGACCTAGTTAGGAAATTTACTATAAAAAGGTTTGGGTGTCATTTTAATGCAAAAAGGACATTTACTATCATTATTAGGTCCCTATAATACTAGCGTAGCCCCTTATTGTTATTGTTAGTGTAGACCCCTTATTGTTATTGTTGTTCACATGTATTCCCCATATTGTTATTATTGTGCCCCATAGAAGCCCACTATTGTTATT
Organism: Pinus albicaulis; assembly: GCA_034641835.2. NCBI lineage: Eukaryota > Viridiplantae > Streptophyta > Pinopsida > Pinales > Pinaceae > Pinus > Pinus albicaulis. Next base: position 1,563,474,935 of record CM076575.1, on the reverse strand, counting down.
GTTATGCCCTTACATTATTATTGTTATGTAGGCTCTGATTATATTGTGACCCCTTAGACTCCTGTATATAGAAAGGAGGTTTTTTCATTTGAGTCATCCAAGAATTGTTCATTTATGTAATTTAAATGAGGTTTCCCCCTCGAAGTGGATAATTTTTAAGTCGTTGATCTATATTTTCTTCTATTTTGTGAGTTGGTTGCATAACATTTGGTATCAAAGCTTTGGATTCTAGGGTTTCACTACTACAAACAGATCATCTTGTAGTTTTCTCTATAATTTTTTTTTATACGAAGGTTCAGAAGCTGAATTTTTTACCACGAGGAGCAGAAATCCTAATGAACTTCTGGTAAAAATTTCAGATCTTGGTTTTCTATAGTTTCAGAGATATGGTCTGAAGAAGTTAGGGTTTTTGCAAGCTCCAGATTTTCTTCTCAAATAGGTGACCTTGGGAAAATCGTCATAACTTTTTTTTCAAGAATCATATTTGAATTATGTAAAAATTGGTTGAAAGTGCACGAACTATAGTTTTTTATGAAGGAATTTCAGGGACAAAGGTATAAACAATGACACGTGGCACTTCGTACAAGTTAGCTCTATTAAACCAGTCATAATCAGATCATCATGGGAGATAAGACATAACTCTTTGTTGAATATTCCAATCTCATTCTGAATTATGGCATTGGAAAGATGACCCGAAGGGCTACTGCAAGAAAAAAATTTAGATCTTGGAGATCCAAAATTACAAATCTACACCAGATTCAATATCGAGCTGTCACAAAGTAAGAAAAAGGTGTGGATTTTTGCATAAGTCTTGTTTGAAAAATCAGTTTGAAGTGATTCAAGGGGAATATTTAAACATAGATATCTTTATTTGGTTCCAAAATTCCTCCAAAACAAAAGAATTCTACACCCATTAAGACCAAATAAAGCTCTACTATGGCCCATGAAGAGGAAGAATTGCAACATGATATATCAAAGCTACGAGACCAAGTGAAACAAATTTTGCTCTCACAAAGAGCAACCAAAGATGACATGGATGGCTTAAAAGAAGAAATAAAAGGGGACATGAAGTGTTTAAAAGGGGACATGGATGTCTTAAAAGAATAAATAAAAGACGACATGAATGGTTTGAAAGCAGACATGGATGCTTTGAAGGAAGGTTTGACAAAGTTACTACAAGAAAGGCTTCCTAATGGCGAAAATATATTCCATGAAAATAACGAGGAGAACAAAAAGAATATGAATTATGATTTTGGAGATTCCAATGTTGGGTTTAAGACCTGCCACATTCCAAAGATCGATATGAGGAAGTTTGATGGCAAGGATCTAGTAACATGGATACTACAAAAGGAGAAATATTTTGATCTCCATAATGTGAAACACACACAAAAGGTACACATTGCAACTTTGTATTTATAACCCAATAAATTTGTATGGTATCGATGGCGTTGTTCTCGTAAACCACTTGTCAGTTGTTCAATTTTATGGAGGAAATGATAGCACATTATGAGGATACAAAGAACAACACCTTCTTTAGCCAATTGATAAATCTCAAACAAAATGTTTCAATGGAAGAGCACATTAAGGACTTCCAAAAAATAATTCCAGAGGAGCATAGGATTGATGTGTTTGTAGGTAAGTTAAAGGATAACATCCAACATGAGGTTCGCCTTTGGGAACCTGATTCATTGGAGAAGGCATTCAGGTTGGCAAGAAAAATTGAAAGAAAAATTATGACAGGAAGGAAGCCTAACACTCACAACTATAAATATGGAAGTGTTGTTGCTCCTAGCCTTCCATAACCTATAAGGTTGACACCATAACAATTGGAAGAAAAAATAGCAAAAGGGCTTTATTAAAATTGTGATAGCAAATACACTAAAGGTAATAAGTGTGTCAAGAAGAAATGATTTTACATAGATTGTGAAGAGGAGGAAGAAAAGGAACGAGAAAATTCAAAAGAAGAGGATATACACAAGGAACAAACCCTAGAGAAAGAAGAAATGAGCCTGACCATATCTTGTAATGCATTGGAAGGAATTACCACTCCTTAAATTCTCAAGATAAAAGGACATATCAAGAAGAAAAAGTAATAGTGTTGAATGATTCAGATAGTACCCATAATTTTATTCATTGTAAGATAACCAAGGAATTGAATTTCTTCCTATACCCAACACCAAGGTGTCAAGTTATGGTTGCCAATGGAGGAACTATAAATTGCTATATAAAGTGTCATAATATCAAGCTAACCATGGGGGAATATGTATTGAATATTCCGATGCTCTCCATTCCAATGGGTGGTGCTGATATTGAACTAGGAGTCCATTGGTTATAATATTTGGGTATGATAGCCTTTAATTTTCAAGAACATTTTTTTTGAATTTTTTTTGGGAAGGAAAGGAAGTTGAATCAAGGGGTATTTCAAGGAAACCAGGAAAGATAATTAGCTATAATGGCATGACAAAGCTTCTAAAGAAATAACAACTGGGTGTAATTGCACAATTATGCCCACTAAAGGTTCAAACATCGAAATCGTCTATTTATCCAAATCTCCAAAAATCCTTAGATAATAATTCCAAAGTATTTGAGACACCCAAAGGCCTCCCACTTATTCATGATCATGATCATGCTATTCATTTGGTTCCAGGAAGTGTTCCTCCAAACATCAGGCCTTATAGACATCCTTATGCCAAAAAGACTGAAATTGAACGTATGGCTGCAGAAATGCTAGAGGTCAGATAATTCAACCTAGTCAAAGTTATTTTTTCTACTCCAGTAGTATTGGCGCATAAGAAGGATGGAACATGGCACATGTGTATGGATTATAGGGAGTTCAACAAGCTCACTATTAAAGATAAATTTCCCATTCCTATCATTGATCAATTAGTGGATGAATTACATGGAGAAATTTACTTCACCAAGTCATATCTTCATTCATGATATCATTAAATTAGAATGAAGACTGAAGAAATTTCGAAAACAACATTTAGAACTTGTGAGGGTCATTATGAATTTTTGGTCATGTATTTTGGCCTTACCAATGTACCTTCTACATTTTAAGATTTGATGAATTCCATTTTCAAACCCTTCCTTAGAAAATTTTTGTCAGTATTTGTTGATGATATACTAATCTACAACAAGTCTTGGAAGGACAATGTTCAACATGTTGACAAGGTTCTCAAACTATTAGAGGATAAATTATTATATGCAAAAACCTCCAAATGTTTCTTTGGAGTATAGGAGGTGGAATATCTAGGTCATATTGTATCTCATTAGGGTGTTAAGGTAGACCCTAACAAAATTAAATCCATTAAGGAATGGAAAATCCCTACAACCATAAAGCAACTGCGAGGATTTCTTGGGTTGATAGGGTATTATCGCAAGTTTGTTAAGAATTATGTTAGAAAAACAATTTTTAGTATGGGATTTCTTGGAAGGTGTACCAAAAATATCTCACTTAAGTCACGAGTGACTACTGACCCTAACAAAAATTTTGGCCACTTATACTTCAAATCTGCAAAAAATATGTGAAAAAAACCTACAGAAAGATAGATGTATGCAAATATAAAAGAACAAACAACAGAAATAAATCCGATGTAAAAACCTAATCTTGGAAAAGCTTTGAAAGAAAAATATTTTATTAATGACACCTGGCGAAGGAGATTTAGAAAGGGTCGTAAGTCCCCCTCAATGGGATGTGTCCCTTGATGTCCTCGTCGCTTTAGTATTCAGATCTTTCTCTCTCAAATGTGTGAAAACCCAAACAATGTACAACTCAAAAATGGGAACTCGAAAGGTATGTGATGATAATAGTGACGATGATAATGATCATGGTGAGAAATGAATGAAAAACCCTCTTATTTATAGCAAAAGTGTTGGGTTGATCTCGAAAATAGAGAATAATAAAATATTATTGACCAAAATCTAGATGTAGCCGCTTGGAATACTTTATTATATTTTTGGGGAGAGAAAATATATTTAAAATGGTTAAATATATATATTTAGAAATAATTAACAAATAAAATGATTTATTAATTATTTCGTGAATAATAAGAAAGGTGTGAAATGAAACAATTATTAAATAATGATTTAATAATTATTCCAAAGATGGAGTTAAGGAAAAGTAAATAAATTATAATTTATTTAATTATTCCCAGGTGATTTAGACAAATGTGACAAGGAATAATTATCAAACAATGATTTAATAATTATTCCTAGAGAAATTAAATAAATAGTGGTTTATTTAATTATTCTCACGGGTTTAAATAAAAAATAACTTAATAAAAGTGGTTTATTAAATTATTTCTTATAGTGAAAGTGATTTTACTATGGTAAAATTAAACTCACATGGTGTATTTCGATCCACCTAGTTAGAAATGGCTAAGTGATCATTTTTTGGTAATAAATCCAACATCTCTAACAACATTACTGAATCAAGATGCATTTTCTTAGAATCTAGAAGCAACTAAGGTTTTTGAACACCTTAAAGAGGCAATGTGTCAAGCACCGATCTTAGCTACGTTAGACTTCACAAAAACTTTTATTGTGGAATGTTATGCTTCGAGAAATGTAATTGGTGTTTTTTTAATGCAAGAAAGAAGACCCATTAATTTTGAAAGTCGTCTAATCAAAGGAAAGTATTTACAAAAACCTATTTATGAGAAGGAAATGTTGGAAATACTACGTGCACTAAAGCAATGATGACCTTACCTAATGGGAAGACACTTAAGGTAAAAAAAGGTTGTGATAGTCTTAAATACATTTTGTAAAAAATATTATCTTTCAAAGAGAAACAAAAATGGGTCACTAAAATGTTGGGCTATGACTTTGAAATCATCTACAAAAAAGGGAAGCAAAATGTTGTTGCAAATGCACTATCGAGAAAGGATGAGGATGTGGAAGCATTACATTGTTCCATTTCTATTATCCAACTAGATTGGATAACCAAAGCAAGGGATGAATGGAATAATGGTGAAGAAGTGTGGACACTCATTCAAAAGTTGCAGCAGATCTCATTACATATGATACATTTAGCTAGAAAAATGATTCATTATGGTACAAATATCAATTATATATTTGTAAGAATTCCAAACTCAAACAAAAGATTCTTTTGGAATTACACAACTCTCCCTTAGGAGGGCACTCAGGAATTTTAAAAACTTACCACAGGGTCAAGAAGGATGTTTTTTAGGATGCCTTAAATATGATATTCAAACGTTTGTGGCGGAATGTTTGGTTTTCCAACAAAATAAAGTTGAGACAATTAAGACCACGGGTCTATTACAACCTTTATCCATTCCAAGTCAACGTTGGGAGGAGGTTTCAATGGATTTTATCACAGGTTTACCCAAGTCCGAAGGACAAAGTGTCATCATTGTGGTAGTTCATAGACTTACCAAGTATGCACACTTTTGTGCATTATCTCATCCATTTAAAGCTAGTACAATCACTACTGCATTTATGGAAACAATTCAAAAGCTACATGGAAGCCTAAAGATTATTGTAAGTGAAAAAAATCCCATTTTCACTGGAAATTTTTGGATGGAGTTATTTTCTTGTCTGGGTACTCAATTAGCTCATAACTCATCTTATCATCCTCAATCTGATGGGAAAACTAAGATAGTGAACAAATGTTTGGAAGGATATATTTTTTGCTTTTTATCTGATAAGCAAACACAATGGGTGAAGTGGTTACCTCTAGCTGAATGGTGGTATATCACTTCCTTCCATACTGCAGCAAAAATGACCCCATTTATGACACTTTATGGATATCATCCACCGTCCATCACATCATATTTAAGAGAAAATTCCAAGGTTCGAGCAGTGGAAGATCACATCAAGCATCAACAACAAGTTCTCTAACTCTAAAAGGATAACCTGCCTTTGGTGTAGAATCAAATGAAGCAATGGGTAGACCAACATCGCAACGAAACAAGTTTTGATGTAGGCAACTGGGTATTTTTGCGACTACAACCATACAAACAAATGTCCCTCAAGAAAGCTAAGAAGGATAAGAAATGATCACCAAAGTAATATGGTCCTTACAAGGTGTTGCAAAATATTGGTACTATGACATGCTAATTGGAGCTTCCAACATCTTCCCAAGTGCACCTAGTTTTCCATGTTTCATGCTTAAATAAGGTTATAGGTGGAAATGTGCTAGTTCAAACAATATTCCAGAACTTAACTAGGAAGGAAAAATCATATTGGAACCTGAAGCAGTTACATAAACAAGAACTCGACCGCTATGAAATCAAATCAATTTCAGAGTATCTCATCAAGTGGAAAAACTTACCCATTGAAGGTTCCACATGGGAGGATGAGAATTTTATATAAAAGCATCCAGAACTACTCAAGCATTAATGACAAAAAATTTTTGAAGGAGAGGGGCTTTTTAGGTCCCTATAATATTAGTGTATCCCCTTATTGTTATTGTTAGTGTAGCCCCTTTATTGTTATTGTTGTGTCGATGTAGTCCCCATATTGTTATTATTGTGCCCCATAGAAGCCCACTATTGTTATTGTTCTGACCTTACATTATTATTGTTATGTAGGCTCTAATTAAATTGTGACCCTGAAGGTTTTGTCATTTGAATCAACCAAGAATTGTTCATTTATGTAATGCAAAGGAGGTTTCCCCCTCTAAGAGGATAATTTTCAAGTCGTTGATCTATCTTTTCTTATATTTAGTGAGTTGGTTGCATAAAAATCATTTATGAATAACGAGTTGCATGATGGAAATTTGGTCAATTCTACCCATGAGAAAGAAGTGATGGCCATATTACATGCCATCAAAATATTGTAGCCCTATTTTAAAAGTGTTATTTTTAATAAAATTTATCTTATATATAAATTTAAATTTGAATTTTTAATTTTGTGTCTAAGAAAATATAGGAGTAAAGGAGCAAAGTTAAGGCACCTTATAAGAAATTTCATTCACTTAATAAAATTTTATTTTATTTTATATTTTTTTTCACAAAGGAAAAATTCATAACTTTTCATTAAAAGATAAGTTACATGTTACATATACTGGTAGTGCACTACTGATCAGGCCACAAGAGCCAATAACAGCCATTCTGGCGTCCATGATAAACCAATACATAGCTCAAAACATAAACTATAAGTTACCAATAACATCGCATGTAAGTTCGGTGCATAACTTACATATCAGAATCAAAATATAAATAAATATACATATAATAGCCGCTGATGAAACATGGGAGATAAAGTAGACAAAAAAATCTCCCCAAAACAGGCTGTTTAGTCAAACAGCCCCTGTACTGGTGCCTCCTCTATAAAAGGCCGATGATAATATCGGTAAATCTGATCTCCGATCTGCTCAGTAATATGCCAAGTACCCCACCTCAGCTCCGTGGCTTCTTTGGACAGTTGATCTGCCACTTGCTTCCTAGTCCTGTAAATATGTGCCACAGAGATGGAGTCAAAAAGGATCCTGAGATGATGTACCTCTCGCAGCAGTGCAGACAGTGTGTGCATATGAAAATGAACATGTTCATTGAACCAATTTATCACAAGAAGGGAATCCCAAAATATCTGAATGGAGTTGCAATTTTTTTCCCGAGCAAAAACTAGAAGGAGTCGAAGGCATTGTAGTTATGTGAAATTATTAGAACCAAGTCCCAATCCCATCCTAATGTGGTAATGATGATGGTCGTTTAAATACAAGGTTGCACCCCCCCCACAGCCATGTGGTTTAGCAGCACCATCGAAATATGCCCAAGGTCTGCATCGATCGATCAATTCAGGGACCACGATCATGGGAGCTTTTTGCAGTTTATCCACAGGCATCAGATTGTAAGTGGAAATGGACACCACACAGATATGGCCACAGTTGATAGGAAGGCCATTGAAAATGAATTTGTTTCGGCCGATCCATATTTCCCATGCAAGGATCAAAGGTAGGTTGCGCATCCTCGGGATATGAGTGAACTGTTGCCACCAATTTAACCACGCATCATGCAGAGTGTAACCATTCCAGAGGTATTGGCAGCCCAGACAAGTGGTGACCCAAGCCCAAATCTCCAAAATGACATTGCAGTGAAGAAACAGATGCATGGCATCTTCGCTGTTTGATAGGCAATAAACACAGTGAGATTGTCCGTGAATGGCTCTTTTGTGAAGGAAATCCATTGTAGGAACACATTGGTTAAGAATGCACCAGAATAGTATTCTGTGCTTGTGTGGCGCATTTATTTTCTTTATAAAAGTGATGTATTGAAAAATAAAACAAATTATAAGTTAAAAAAAAACTCATTCGTCCGTGCATTCCTCACAATTTATTCAATGTGCATTTTTGCATTCAGTGTGCATCCGTCATGTCTTATTCAGTGTGCATTCCTCATGATACATGTAGTGTGCATTATTGCATTCAGCGTGCATTTGGCTAGCGTACCTCGACCTGAGACAACGATGGCCTCAATTGAAACAATGACATCCTCTTCCCTGCAAACAATTAAAATATGGGGTTCCCAGGAGAAGTTCACAATCAAAAAATTCAAAGAGTGTGCTGATACATGGAGAGATACAAACAATTTTCCACCAGGTATGTTAGATATATATATATTTTTTTAACTTAGACTCTTTTTCCGGTTAGGGAATAATTGCCATAATCGGAACACCTGCATTTATGCTGATCATTCCATTTTGTAGAGTACATCCTATATTTGCCAATCTGTCTGCTTCCTTGTTTAATCCTCTAAGGATGTGGAAAATTTGAACTGAGGGGAAGTCCTTCAGAATTCTGTTCACTCTTGATAGCTGTTTGTTTAGCGCTGGATCCTTGAGTCTTTTCTTGCTTATTATTGTTTTTATCAGCAATTTTGAATCTCCAAAGATAAGGATTTCACTTGGATTTCCTTTTTTGGCCATTTGACAAGCTTTTAAGAGACTTAGAGTCTCAGCCTGGTTGTTGGTTTTCTGTCCAAGTCCCCAACTGAAATCAGCTTTTTCCCCATTCGTATTGAAGATCACCCCTCCTGCTCCTGACCTCCCTAGATTTCCTTTTGAGGCTCCAACGAAGAAAATAGTGCACTTGCCCTGGGATTTCCACCACTGTTGGAATCTTTCCTCTGATTCTCGAATCTGCCATCTTTCCTTATGGATTGGGCGTGTGATTGCTGGGGATCTGGCCTTGCAGGAGTAACCACCTAACCACATCCTTTCTTCGATTCAGAGAGAGTTGTCATCTTTGACAGAAGAATGATTCAAAGTTTCTAAGAGGAGATTCTTTTCCTGATTCGCCACTTTTGCTGCAGGCACCTCATTGTGATTGAAAAATATTTTGTTCTGGGCTAACCATAGCTTCCAGCAGACGTACTTTGGGGCAGCTATCCATACCTTGAACCATATAGATTTGCTGACAATATTGTAAGGGTAGCTGGCTTTCCAAGTGGAGAACATGGCAGCAATCGAACCTTGAGTTGGAGGATGCACTGTTAGTCCGATCAGGAAAATGGACCAGACCTCCTTCGCAAACTCGCATTCTATAAATAGATGTTTTGAAGTTTCCAAGGCGTTTTTGCAGAGGACGCATCGATGTGGGCCTGCTATGTTTCTTTTGCACAGATTTTCTCCTGTCAGAATTTTATTGTGGAATAGAGTCCAGAAGAAGAAATTGATCTTAGGAATGCTGAAGCAGTCCCAGATCTGCTTCCATACGAATTCCGGATGTGGAGAGTCCCTTTTACTTTGCATCTGTAAATACCCTTGGCTTGCTGTGTACACCCCCATCTTACCCCATCCCCAGGAGTCTTCATCATCTGTGTGCACCGGAGCAAAATCAGTAATTGCCTCTTTAAGAGCATCTAACTGGGATTTTAGATGTATTGGGATTCTAGGAAAGATCCAGCGCTACCAATTCCCATCGCTGTCCCAACTAGAAATATCCTCAATCTTCCTGATGCCTTTTGCGTTTAGCCATTCTCTTATCTCAGCGATTTTGTTGTTTTCTGCTAGAGGAGGGTGTCCCATGATTCTGTCTCTCCAAAGCATAGTGTTTTTTCCATTCCCAGGAATTATGTAGAGGTGGGATCTAAAAAATTCAATGCCTTTGCTACACAGCTTCCAAGCCTGCATTCCTTTAGGGGATTTCTCCATAATGAAGGATTTTATTGACTGGTTTTTGAGGTATTTGTGCTTTAAGATCTAGTTGACTGGGTGGTTAGGCTCAACGAACAGCTGCCAAAGTAATTTACAACCCAAGGCTAGATTTGCTTGCAGCGGGTCGCGTATTTGAAGGCCGCCTTCCACAAGAGGTCGTTTCACTGTTTCCCAATTTATTAAGTGAAATCTGTTGTTATTTCCACGTCCTCCATTCCACAGAAAGTTATGCATGAGTCTGCAGATTTGATCTGAGATTAATTTAGGGGCCAGCATTAAGGAAGCCTGGTATGTAGGCAGGGCCGAAAGAACTGATCTGATAAGTGTGAGTTTTCCTCCTGTGGAGAGCCAGAAGCCTCCCCACGCAGCAATCTTTTTCTTGAATTTCGAAATCACTTCCTCCCACAGATGATTTCTATTGGAGCCTAGCGTTATTGGAAGGCCCAAATATTTTATTTTGTTCCAGTCTGCATATCCTGTAAAGCCCAGGTCGTTTTCTATTTTCTTAATTGTGTGCTGATCTGTATTCTATCCATATACAATGCTTTTCCTCTCACTTATTAATGCTCCCGAGATGCTGCAAAATTTCTGAAGGATGGTTCTGAAGGAGTTTGCAATTCTTGAAGAGGTGCCACCAAGCAAAAGTGAATCATCAGCAAAAAGCGCGTGATTCATTGGGTCAATCCCTTTCTCAATTCTGATCCCAGGGATGCTGCCAATTTGTTTTTCCATGGTCAATTTCCTGCTCAAGGAGTCTGCCATCAAAATGTAGAGAAATGGTGAAAGAGGACAGCCCTGCCTCAAACCCCTGGTGGCTAAAAAGAAGTCAGCTGGTCTTCCATTTACCATAGGGGCAATCCAAATCTTCTCTATACAGGCTTTGATAAGATTGATGAAGTCCTGACTAAATCCGAAGGATGAAAGCACCCTGTAGAGGAAAGAGTGATTAACTCGATCAAAAGCATTGCACATATCCAATTTTATAAGCATACCTTGTTCTTTGCGTGAATGGCTGGAGTGCAGGGCTTCTTGAACTTGAGTAACATTGTCCAGAATGTATCTTCCTTTCAAAAATCTCCCTTGGGCTGGAGAAATTAGCTTTTGCAGAAGAGGTTTGATTCTATTCGCCAGAAGTTTAGGTACAATCTTATAAGAAGAATTGCAAAGTGAGATCAGCCTATATCTTTCAAAGGAACCTGGGTTTGCTTCCTTGGGGATTAAGGCGAGAAAGGTGGAATTTATTCCGCCTCCAACCTTTTCCTTCCTCATGAAACCATGTATCATTCTAAGGAGATCAGATTTGATAAGCTCCCAACAAATTCTGTAAAAGTGGATTGAAAATCCATCAGGTCCAGGGGCTTTGTCTGGCTCCATGGACCAAACTATATCTGAAATTTCTTCTTCCGTGGCTGGGCTCAAAAGAGTTTCATTATCTTCTGTGCTAACTAACTTCGGGATATTTATGAGGAATTCTGAAATATCCTCCTCGATCCCGTCCCTTTCTGCACTAAGAAGATTCTGAAAGTGTTTCACTGCAGCTTCCTTGATTTGTTCAATTCCTTTGCACACCTGTCCACTAGATGTAGTGATTTCTGCTATATGATTTCGTGATAGTCGAGCTCTGTACTGTCTATGAAAGTATGTGGTATTTATGTCCCCAGCTTTGAGCCAAAAGCTGCGAGACTTTAAGCGCCAATACTCTTCTTCACTTCTAAAGGAGTTATATGTTTTCCTTTGAGCAGATTTTTTCTTTATCTAAGTCCATGGGAGAGATATCTTTCTCTTCCAATTCAAATTGGAGTTCTTCCAGCTGTAGGACTGCTTCTTTCCTCTGGCTGGTGGGGGAGTTCATTGACTTCTTTATCCATTCTTTTAGGGCCTTCTTTGCATTTTTCATTTTTTGTTCCCACACAAAGCTTGGGGAGCCTGAAACATCAATTCCCCAGGTTGTTTGAACAGTTTCAAAGAACCCTTCTCTTCCGGCCCAGAGAGGATTGAAGCGAAAAGGGAGGGGGCCTAAATCTTCTTCTTCTTTCAGGAAAAGAAGGATTGGTTTGTGGTCCGAGGTGAGTTTAGGAAGAATCTTGATGAAGACTATTCTTTTATCCATCATTATGGAACTGCTGATGAGAAGTCTGTCCAGCCTTGCTGAAATGTGGTTTTCCCCTGTTCTATTGTTGGACCAGGTATATTCTCCTTTCACTGGCTTGTGATCTATTAAGTCCCACTGCAAGATGAGATTTTCCACTATGGAGAGGAAGGGGTCCCTTGAGAAGGTCCCTCCTCTCTTCTCTTTGGGGTCTAAAATTATGTTCAGGTCTCCTCATATTACTATGTTCATAGGGTTGAGAAACTCTAAGTATTCCAAGAGTGTCTTCCAGCACTCTTTCTTTTCATCATAATGCACAGGGACATACATGTTAAACAGAGCTAAGATGAGATTGCTTGTTGTATGGTGCAGTTCAGTGTAAATCCAATGTTGGGTCTCAAAGGATCTTTCTAGAGAAAAGGTGTTTTTTGACCAGAATGTGCCTATTCCTCCAGCCGAGCCTCTAGCGCTGACAACCTTTCCTGAATCAAATTTCCATTTTGTGTTGCTAGTGTTTAGAAGGATCTCCCCTTCTATTTTTGTCTCTTGGAGCATGAGAATGTCTATGGATTCCATTTTCAATAAATCTTTAATGGCCTCTGCCTTAGTGGGATTCCCCAAACCCCTGCAGTTCCAAGAGACCAACTGCATCATTTACAACTTGTTGGGGTAGGTCCACCTCCCTTGGGGACCCTTGGTCTGGTATTCCTCCCGAGGGTCATCTCAATAGTGGCTTGACTTCCAAGGGTTTTTTGTCTTTCTGATTCTTCTTCCCTGGTTTCTTTGTTTGATCTCCTTCCGCCTCTTTTTGATGGCCTTTCAAAGGTCTCATCTTCCGATGAGCCAGCATTTTCTGTGTTCTTCTTCTTTTGTTTGATTATATCAGCATATGAAGGAGAAGAAGTATTACATTGAGTCGGGTTTCGACTATTACCTGGATCTATAGAGTCGATATTGTTCATCTGAGGGAGGTCGTCCCTTTCTGCCTCTGGAGGATCTGAGAGTGATTTGAAAGATTCAAAAGGGTTTTTGTCCTCCATGATGCTGATGTTTTCCTTGCTTCCAGTGTGTTGAGTGCTTTCGCTTTCTTGCCCTGGTTTGTTCCCTGTCTCTTTGACTTTGTTTTTGTTGTTCTGTCTGTTGCTTGCTGTTTTCTTTACTTGTTTCCATTGATCTCCTTTGTCTTTCTATGTAGTCTCCTCATTTTTTTTCTTACAGTATCTTGAAAAATTCCCATATTCGTGGCAATGACGGCTTTTAAAGGGCAACTGTTCATAGTCAAGCTCTTGGATGTGAGTCCAGTCCGCCACCGAGAGTTTGATGGCTTCAGGTAGTCCAGTTTCCAGATCGACTTCAACGCATATTCAGGCACAGGAGTATTGATCCTTCCTTGGCGCCTGGTCTATGTATCTGCCTAGCGCGTTGCCAATGGATTGCAGCGAGCTCTGACTCCAGCAGTGAAGGGGAAGGTGAGGGAGGTGCACCCATACAGGCACAGCCGTGGGCACATCTTGTGCTGGGTCAAATTCTGGGGACCATTTATTCAAGTAAAGCCCTTGAGGGCCCATGAAATATGGCCCGTTTCTAAAGATCAGGCTTCTGTCATCCACATTGTCAAACACAAAAATGAAGAACCCTTTGCCTACAAAATGGCTTTTTATTCCTTCTTTGACCAATGGTATCCAGTTTCGTTTGACCCATTCTTCTACTGCTTTCGGGGAAGGCCATAGTCCAGTGAACTGACCGATGAGGCCTCTTTCAGCTAGGTTTAGTGCAGTTCTGCAAGTTTCTTCCACCGACAGGGTCACCGTGGGAATGTTTTCCAACTTTTAAAAAAAAATTTGTTGGGAACCAGAAGTCGGTCGTTTTCCAACAGCAGCAACAAGAGATCCGAACGCTTCAAGTTTAGAAGGCGGGAGAGAGGAAGCAACAGGGCCGCTTCCATGTTCCATGGCGGAGGTCACGCGATGGATCTCTAACCGGACGAGGTTAGGGCAGTAGCGAAGCTCCCATGCGAGATCGCAGGGCCAAAAGCCTTCTTGAACAAGTAAGACCGCACAGAGAAGATCCAACCCGATGCGCCGTGCCCTTCCTATGCGCCGCGCAGGAGTGAAAAACAACGCAGGGAGACGGACCAGTGCGCTGCGCACGCCTGATGCGTCGCGCCGACAGCCCAGTGCGCCGCGCACAGCAGCTTGGCACAGAAGAAACCCTAGAGATTGCAGAGCTTAAATGTTAGGTATGTTAGATATTTTGATAAGAGCATGAGTTTATAATTTTATATTTGGACAATACGATTTCTAGAATGATGAGATAGATGAGGTCATACAAAATTATGATGATAAAGCCATGGAATTAACAATATTTGGATAGAGGATTAACTTGGACGCTATTCTGGTTGCAAGAGTAACAAAAATTCCATGCATATGGGTAGAAATATTTAAGTCCAAGAAAACCCATGAGGTAGAAAATATTTAAATGGCTAGTAAAATATGTGGGAAAAAAGTATATGTTCCAAGGAATGGATTAAAAATGCAAGATGTTCCGAGTACAAATCCTTGATTCAATTTGTCTTTAAGACAATTATGAATCATTACAAGCTTGATATTTCCGGTGAGTGCATGAGGCTATTTATTCATTGGGTTGAAGCCACCACCAAATATGTCCCTCATCCATTACCTAAAAAATTTACATTATACCCCGCAAGAAAGTAAAATTAAGAAGGTTAAGTTCAGTTTCCCAGGAACACTGTAGAAAAATATTTATTTGTATTGATCCAACGTTGAAACAAGGCCTCTTAAAAATTACATGAGGAAATCAAAACCAAATAAAACCCTTGAGGAAGGACTTTAACAGACACGTGTTGAAGGTGTGGAAAATTTTGTTGATATAGTTTTCCATGTTAAAGGTATAGTTGTTAGTGTTCCAGAAGACTTACATGTGTGTGTGGATGAAGATGAGGAGTAGGAAGGTATGGACCACTATAAGGAAACATGTAATGATGCTTTTTCTATAATAGAAAAAGTCCTTCTCAACAACTGGCACCTAAGTATAATTTCCTTTTTTTTGGGTGATTCAACATCTACATCTCCAAGTTTAAATGTGTCACAGGCCAACATACAATTTCGATAACAAATTTGTTTTCTCAGTATATGATAGAATGATCCATTACAAACAAGTTGCAAAGGAGGATTCTTCCTCTATATACAACTAGAAGGAAAAGTGCGAACTAAAGGAGAAGGGTATTGTTGAATGCATGATGAGGATTGTAATGCTAGAATCAACAATTATGCAAGAACCACAAAATCAGTGAAATCCCTAAGCACCAAGGATACAATTATTGATGAATTGCATAATAAGGTATCAAGTATGAGGGAGATAGATGAACTATATGCAAAGCTCAAAAAATATCAGGCTACATATGATGAAAAAATTAGTGAACTTGAAGAGGAGTTAAGAAGAAGACCGAAGGTTCTCAATATACCTTCATTGGAAACTTCAAATACTCATGAGGCTAAATTAGTGAAGTTATTGAATGAAAAAGATAAAATGATTGAATATTTACAGGCTTAACTTGCAAAAAAATCTAAATATTAGGACCAACAAAAGCTTGAATCACAGATTGAGGAATACAAGAAAAGAGTGACTAAGTTGGAGAAAGCTTGTGACAGGAAATGTAATAAGTTGAAAGAGAGATACCTTGAAATTTCCCAGGAAAAAGAGGAGATTAAAAAACCTTGAAATGGGAAAATATAGGAATTTTTTAGGTGGTGGTACTGAGAGTGGGGATAGAGGTAAGGGTAAGGATAAAAATACAAGTTAGGATATAGGAGTAAAACAAATTCCTTCAAAGGACTTTGAGAAATCCAAGCTAAAAAACACGAGTGAGTTTTTTAGAGACCACTGTCTCAACGATTAAATCTGCAGGTGATCTATATGTCTCACCACAATTTTTTCAGCCATTGAAGCATGCATTAGGTTAGAGAGATAAAAGAATTATAGAGCTACACAAGGATCTCATGAGTGGCAGAAAAGAACAACGTTTGGGATGTGACATGGAGATACAAAATTTGAAATCTCGAGTTTCTGATTAGCAGTAGCAATTAGTGAGGGAAAAACAATAATTAGAGAGGGAAAAAAAGTAGCAATTAGCAAATCAAAAAATCAAAAACAATCAACAACAATCGAGGGAAAAATAGGTTGAGGATAAAGTACAACAACTCACTAGTGAATTTTCCAAATGTAGATATCAACTGAAATCTACGTAGGTGATCTGAATTACAAACTTGAAGGTTTATGGAAAATTTGCAAGTAAAATTTATGTCTTATGGGAAATGGATCAAGTTGTAAAAGTAAATAAATTAGTGTTTTAAGCTCAGTTTGCATAAAATAAATAGAGATAAATAAGCCATACACAACAACGCAGAACATAAAATTGATAACGAAGTTAACCCCTCCTGGGATACGTCTTTGGGTCCAACTTCTAATGTTGGGCCTCTTTAATTAAGTGCTAAAAAACTATAATTACATAGGTTTATAGTGTTCAAAATGAAAAAATAATGTCTCAAATGGATTTAGAAGACCCAAAAAAACCTATCTAGGCTCTTGTTGGGCTTAAAAAGGCCAATAACTCATCAAGTTATGGCTCCTGTAAGTTTTGTTGCACACTGTTCTACAAACTGGAAGAATTAGCTAATTGTCATACATTTTCCGCCCTTCTGTAGCCTACCGAGCGAAAATTTATCTTGGCACTAACGGTGATCCGAACTTATGCAGGAATGTAATAGAATACATATATAATCATAAACACAAAAGTGCAACAAAAATAAAACTTCATTTCATTAATATAAAATAACTGAAATATGCTTACATAAATAATGTAACTAAACTAGCTCGGGCGATGGTAGCTTATCTCTGAGAACTACATGCCTATGAACTATGTTACAATGAGGCTCAAGGGCCTTTTTATTTTTGAACAATAAGGGAAAACCCTAAACAACCAAAACCATAACCCTAGGAGATGGAACACTAAGAGTTTGTGGGCCCCATTGGGGTTAGTTGGGAAACAAACTTCCCAGGGTCGTAACTTGGTCATATCATCTTTGTTTGGCGTGTACAATAACTTGCCAAAAATATCTCTCTTAGTACTACAGGATTTTCCTTAGGCCCATGCTTATTGTGGACCTCAAAAAAATGTCGTTTAGGGGGTCAAAATTGCTCGGGAAGTTCATGACCCGAAAAATTGCTAAAAATAGTAAATGTTGCTATAAAGAAGGAATTTGATGAAACTGACTGGGGGAATAGGTAGAATAGGTGGGTGGCCACCAATATCCAACTGGATCAATCCTCCCCTCTTAGGAAGCAATGGTCCCTATTGCTGAAGAGCCTCCATGAGGTGACGGAATTTCTGTTGAACTTGGTCCTTGGTGAACCACTTACCCTCGTGAAGGAGTTGGCATGATTTTATAACTCGATATAGCTTGATCCTATGTTGGCGGGTGTTCTTGATCTGTGTTTCCATGATCCCATCAGTCGTGGCCTATTCCATGCAATTCGGGTTTAACTCCTACTTGTGATTTGTTCTGCAATGTCCGATGTGTCCAGTAATGGTGGAAATTATGGCTGGAGGCAGTTCACATTGAACATTGGGTGCAGACCAAGGAATGGTGGAATTACGAGCTCGAAGGAATTGTCCCCTATAACCTTGGTGATGGTGTATGGCTCATATTGGAATGGGACAATCTTTCGGTGGGGTCCAACAAGGCGCTCCTTTTGCAAATGTAGCCAAACTTTTTTGCCCACGTGGAACTTATGCAACACACGATGTTGATAATGTCACTGCTTGTACTTAGAATTGGCTCTATCTAATATGTCATGGAACTTCTGGAGGACGTGATGAATGCGTTTATTGAAGTTATTTTCCCTATCAGCTTCAGATTGGACATGAGCCGAATCTTTCTAAGTAGCTGCAAAAGGTATGGCCACATCAATGGGGCATAGTGGCTAGAATCCCAACCCCACTTGAAAGGGGTGGTGGCCAGTTGAGCTATGGAGAGCTCGATTGTAGCTATGTTGGACATAGGGAAGACTTTCATCCCATGTACGAGGATGCTTCGAGTTGTACATGCGTAAAATGTTCACGATCATCCTGTGACGACCTCTGTTTGGGCATCAGTTTGGGTGTGGAAAATCGTGGACTTAGTGAGCTTGGTATCCAATCTGAACTTGGTCCCTAGTGAGCCATTTTCCTTGGTGTAGGAGTTGGCCAGCTTTGACAACCTGATACATTTGGATCTTCTGTTGGTCATTGTTCTTGATTTGCGTGTCCATGATATGATCCGTGGTGGCATGTTCCATGCAATCTGGGTTTAAATCTATTGGTGTGAGTTGTTCTGCAATTTCAGAGGTGTCCAATAGAGGTGGGAAGTAGGGTCGAAGGCGATCCACTTTGAACACTGGGTGCAGACCAAGGAATGGTAGCATACTGAGCTCAAAGGCATTGTCCCCTACAACCTTGGTGATGGTGTATGGCCCATATTGGAGTGGGCGATGCTTACGGTGGGGTCAGTCGAGGCACTCCTTCTGCAAATGTAGCCACACTTTGTCACCCACTTGGAGGTTGTGTGGCACCCGATATTGATCATGTCGCTGCTTGTACTTGGCATTGGCTCTATCCAATATGCCATGAACATGTTGGAGGATGTGTTGAATGCACTCAATGAAGTTGTTCGTCTTGTCATCTTCAGACTGGACATGAGACGAATCGGCTTAAGTAGCCGTAAATGGCATGGATACGTTAATGGGACATATTGGTTGGAATCCCAAGCCCACCTGAAAGGGGTTATGCCGGTTGAGCTGTGGAGAGCCCAATTATAGCTGTGTTGTACATAGGGGATTCTGTCGTCCCTTGTGTGTGGATGATTTGAGCTGTACATGCGCATAATATATATGATCATCTTGTTGACGACATTTGTCTCACCATCAGTTTGGGGATGGAAAGTTGTGGACTTGGTGAGATTGGTGTCCAACATTGACCAGCGGCTGGACCAAAATGTACTGAGGAACCTGCTATCCCGATCTAAGATGATAGACTGTGGGATCCCAAATTGTACCCACAATCATTCAAAGAAGAGTTTAGCAGTGGTTTCTGCTATGATATTCTTCTTGCAGGCCGCCATAATGGCCATCTTCGAGAATCTTTCGACAAACACGAAAACAAAGTCGTTGCCATGCTTAGTAGAAGGAAGGCCCGACATGTAATCCATGGAGATGGTTTCCCAAGGTCGACTAGGGGTAGGCAAAAGAGTATAGACGATTTTCTTCTTGATGGTCAGTTTGGAAATGGCATAGGAAGTGCAGGATCTGATGTACTTTCTGACATCTAGTCAAAGGTTTGGCCAATAGAAATACTTCTGCAGTACTGCCACTATTTTATCGACCCTGAAATTCCCAATGACCAGACTGTATAGTGCTTCCCAAATCATCTTGGCACGCTTGCTTGAAGGAACAAAAAAGTGTCCCAAGTGACATAGCATTGCATCCTGGAGGCGAAAATTTGGAACTTGCTTACCCTCCAAGGTCATCTTGTATGTGTGGCTAAATTCTAGATCACTCATGTAGAGAAGCGGCCACTTAGAAGTCTCGTGCCCACAAGAGTTGAGCATGGTGGTTAGCGCCATGATCAATGGTTGTCTGAGGTCGTCTGCAACATTATTAGTGCTTCCCTTCTTGTACTTGATGTTCAAATGAAATTGTTGTAGATATGTGGACCACTTCTGATGGTAATAATTCTGCAACTTCCCTTGTCTTTGTATGAACTACGGGGATCGATGGTCTGTGTATATGACCGTTTCCTTCCCAAAAATGTAATGCTTCCATTGTTGGCAGGCTTGCACAATGGAATATACCTCTTTTTCATAAGTGGGATACCTTCAGACTGTGTCAGATAATTTATCACTTTGATATACCACTGGATGCCCCTATTAAGTAAGAACTGCCCCAATAGCATAGTCCGAGGCATCTGTCTTGATCTCAAATGGTTGTTGCAAGTATGGTAATATGAGCACTAGGGCAGAGCAGAGGAAATGTTTCAAATTGATGAATGCCTTCTATTGAGATTTAGACCAAAAAAATAATTCTTTCGCTCCTCCCTTGGTGACTTGGCTCAAGGGCCAAGTGATATTAGAGAATCCCAACACGAACCTGCGGTAGAAATTGGCAAGACATAGAAAGATGTAGAGCTCTGTTAGAGTAGTTGGGGCTAGCCAATCCCGAATTATGGATCTTGGATGCATCCACATGCACCCCCCTCTCATCAATAATGTATCCCAGATACTGAACCTGGGTCATGCCAAAAATGCACTTCTCCAAATTGGCACACAACTTGTGTTGTTGTAGTGTTTAGAGGACCTGTCTTCCCATGTCTCGTTGAAGATTAGAATGTCATCCAAGTAAAATACTACGAATGAGTTGGTGAATGGGCATAAGATGTCATCCATTATTCTCATGAAGGTTGTAGGAGCATTTGTCAACCCAAAAGGCATGACCAACCATTCGAAAAGGCCCTCCTTGGTTTTGAAGCAGTTATCCACACATCAGAGGGTTCGATTGGTACTTGGTGATACTCAGACTTCAAGTTGATCTTGCTGAAATATTTTTTCCCCTTGAGTTGGTCCAGAAGGTCATTAATATGTGGGATTAGGTACCTATTCCAGACAATGATCTTGTTCAGTGCCCGATAGTTAATACAGAGTCTCCAAGTCCCATCCTTCTTCTGCACCAACACGATCAGGCTCCCACAGGGCGATGAACTTGGCAAAATGTGACCTTTCTGCAGCAACTCCTAAATTTTCCTCTTGATTTCATCATTTTCCATAACATAGCACCGATAGATTGGTCCATTGGGCAACGACACACCTGGGGTCAGATCGATGGGGTGCTTGACCTAACAGTGTAGAGGCACCCCTGCGGGAGATGTGAAGATGTCCCCTTACTCCTCCATGACCTTCTTCATTTTTTGTTGTCATGCATAGGATCTTTGTTTAGAGGTCGTGGTCATAATCTTATTTTTGCCCTGAGGGCAGATTATTAGGAAAACAAATTTCCTAGTTTTGGAAATGGGCTTAGTGCATTGTTTTGTAGTAACCAAAGAGATGGCAGAAAGCGGTGCTACCTCCAGTATCCTGTAAAAATTATTTCCCAAAGTAAAAATAATAGTGCGAGGTCAGGAATCATATACAACATGTCGCTTCCACAAGTATGGCTGGCCTAATAATACATCATAAACATCAAGAGGAGCAATGCCACATAATACCTCATCTGTGAAGGGCTTGATGTTGTAGGGAAGGTGGCACTACTCGCTAGCGTGGAGATACCGTGCTTGATGAAGCCACCCAATGGTGTACGACTGTGGGTGTGCTGTAGTCGAAAAGCCCGCCGCTTCACGACCTCTACTGAAATGAGGTTCTTTTGGCTCCCACTGTTGACAATGAATTGTAGTGGAGAACCCTTTACCCACATCTGGGAATGGAAGAAGCACTCCCCCTCCTCTAGATATTCCGGTTCCTCCTTCTAGATCTTCATGGTGGAAACAGTGGCATTGGGATCCGCATCGATACTCTGCTTCCCTTTATCATTCCCCTTATCAGGTTCTGATTTGGATTTGGAGCATGCATTCGATTCAGAAGCCTTCAGCTCGGCCACGAGTGAATTCTTGCCCGAAACTCACTTGTGTTATGAGTGGAGCTCTTATGGAACTCACACCACATTATTGTGTCCTTCTTTGGCTTCAAAGTGTTTTTCTTTTCTTGCAGCTTTAGCGGGTTATCCTAGACCATCCCACATGGCTTTGTCCTTTGTTCTACGGTTTGGGGGCACCTTTCCCTTGCTTCTTATTCGCAGATCCAAAGTCTCGCTTCTTTTGTTTGAACTTCTGCTCAATATTGGCAGCATATTGATACGCTGCACCAAGCGAGGAGATGTCGAGGAACTCCATTTCCTCCTGAATGTATATGTGTACACAACTGTGGTACTTCAACACCAAATGTTTCTCCGAATCTTTGATACCCAATTTTGTGCGCAGGGTATGGAATGGATTCATCAGCTCATGCACATATTGATCCCTTTGCTGCCACGTATTCAATTGTATGTACTTGTCCTCATATCTCCCCACAGGATAATATTGTATGTACTTGTCCCTCCCGTCCTTAACATGGGGGGCAGCTTTGAGGAGTGAAAAATTAATCTTTTCCCGGTTGGAAAAGTCATGAACTGAGAAATGCCCTTCTAATAGATTCAACTATCTATCTACGATGTCTACATCTATTTGGCCCTCAAATATGGGAATGTCAAAGTTTACTTGTACCTTAAAAGGAGTTGCGCCTCCAGAGTGGCTGTTGTATGCATATGCGCTGCCCGTGCGAAGTCGTTGAAGGATCTGAGCAAAGTTATCCATCATCACCTTCCATTGTTTCTCGAGGGCCTCCTCGAGCAATATTTTGATAGGATCTCCTACTCCCTCATCTTTCTTTTCGTCCCCCATGGGCCGTCATCAGGGTTTGCGAGGGTGATCTTGCAAAGGTTCAACCAGATCGAGCCCTAATTCCTTATACCCTGACCTCGTTGGGGACATGCAAAGAAGGATCGAGAAAGAGAAAACCACTCTGATACCATTGATCCAAACTTATGCAGGAACATAATAAAATATAGAAATACACATAAACGCAGAGATGCAGCATAAATAAGAATTTATTTCATTAATATCACATGATTGAAATATGCTTATAGACAGAATGGAAATAAACTAGCTAGAGAGTTGGTAGCTTATCTCTGATAAGAGATGTGGCAGCTACAGTCCTATGAACCGTGTTACAATGAGGCTCGAAGGCCTATTTATTATTGAGAAACAATGGAAAACCCTAAACATCCAAAAACCTAACCCTAGGAGATGAAGCGCCAAAACTATGGGCCCCATTTAGGTAAATTGGTACATCAACTCCCCGGGGAACCTCGTTAGAAATATATATTCGAGGACTACAACTTTTGTTGTGAGAAATTTTAATCAAGGACTTAGGTTGCTCTCAATTTTCCCCAAAAATGTCGATTAGGGCCTCAAAACGACTCCGAAAGTTCAAAACCCGAAAAAATTGCAAAAAATAGTAAATTGTGCTACAATTAAGGAAATTGAAAGGAAAATGGTGGGGCCCAAGTAGAAAATGCAGGTGACCAACAATATCCACCTGGATCACTCCATTTCATCCTTGATGTACTTATGAAAACAACTACGATACTTGAGCACCAAATACCGCTCAGAATTCTTGATTCCCAGCTGTTGAGCCCCAAAGATGTCCTTTCCTTTCACCAAATTTCACTTCATTCCATTTATCCTCTGTTAATTATAGGCTTAAAAGATCAATAGGAATGATTAAAGTTACTTTAAGAATGCATGCAATAACTGAATTACTAAACTTTTGTGGTCTTGTTGTTGTAGTGATTTTTGACTAGACTTAGCTACAAAATGCAGCCATTCTGTAGCTAGTCGCATATTCCGCAACTATCTTTATGTTCACACAGGTTACAGGTGTCACTTAAAGGAAAAATGCATATGGTTGAATTCCAAAACTCACCTAAATCATTCCTTGCCCTCTACGAAGTCTGAGAAAAAATCTGCAAGTGGTTATGCACGTGGAGGAAACCAAAACTAAGAAGTAGACTTCTACCAGGACAAGGACTCTGCAGATGTCTTCAGCAAAGTACGAGGCCTCAATAGGAGTTATAATTCGATTTTGATTGAAAAAGACACCTATTCCTATTTCTTCTCAATGACAGTTATGTATTTTTCTTATAAAAATAACTCGGTGAACCGAGAGACAGTTAGCTAGTTGATGTTTTGTTGTTAAGTTTTCTAAAACTGTGATACTCTGTTTCTGAAGCATTCTCCTTTAATGAAATAAGTACAACTTTAATGCATGATCTGAAGAAATTTTGAGGAGATTCGTGTGCCAATCCGATGGTAGAGGGCCTCTACTGTCCGAAAGGCTTTGTGCATATTTTTTACATAAGTGACTTTAGCTCTATTTTGTTCCTAATTTAGGCAGTTTTACGAACTTCATGTTTTATGTTAACTTACATCGAATGTTACAGTCAATCTCATTATTATGAACTGTTCCAATATATCACTAACACGTGAATGAGATAGAGCTATAATACTTCGGAGGTTAATTGCATTTTAGTTCAGTTCTGTTCATTGTATTTCAAGTTTTATTAGCTAGTTGTATTCTAGATCTGTTAAATTAGACTTAAAGGCCTTCATTATTTACAAACTACTCTTGTTCTTAATTTCTTTTAACACATCATCATCATATGGACAATAATTAGTTATATCATTTTGAAGCTCTTGACTATTCTACAATTTCTCATAATTTTACAAACAACCCTTTTTCCAAAGCTATTCCAAGAGATCTCTAACCCTTGAATGAGGCTTAATAGTAATATTTTGAGTTGCAGAGTGGGTTAATTCTAGTATCATAAGTTATGTTAGCATAGGATTCCTTACTAAATTGCAGATAATATTTTCTCAAAGTGTTCCAACAAATTTCTAACCCTGGATAAGATTTTCTCTGTGATATTGTAAGTTGTTGTTTATTAAGAGAACCTCATTACATCGAACTTATCCTTTTCTCAAGTTGTTCCAACATACCTCTAATGAAATGAATTGGACTAAGTTAATGTTATGAGTTACTTTCCTTGTCAAGCTTTGCAATTTGTGAATTAGCATTTTCTGTTCTTAGGTGTCATACACAACGTAGAGTAGATCTTGTTCTGTTTTAGTGTGATCAGTAACTTCTCTTTGCCAACAATTTAGTTCTTTTCCTCTTAACACAAAAAGACAAAACCAAAAACACTAGAAAAACACTAAACACAACGAAGTAGGAAGAATATACCTAGGCACATATAGTGCACTTCACTTCAACAGTTTGCTAGCCCTGGTTGACAATTTATGACATCAATTTAGGAACACTGAGTTGAGCAGACACCAGCTTCGTGCGAAGTGCATGAAAACCGTTTTTGAACTTCGGCCCATCTTGGCCCCGTCCCTTCCACTTCATGGTCCACTTTATGTATTTATCTTCATAGCCGCCGACAGGGTAATACTTTTCCTTGATGGTGTCTTGGAAATAATTCCAAGTGGGTGCAACTTAAAAAAGTGAGGGTTCCCCCTTGTCCTTTTGCTCATAGTAGGTTTCCCCCCAATGCTTGACACGGGGGAAAATTTCAGGAGTGAAGAAGTAATATTTTCCTAGTTAGGAAAGTCAGGAATTGAAAAATATCCTTCCAACATATTTAACCATTTATCTACAACATCTGCACCTACCTGGCCTTAAAATATGGGAATTTCAAAGTTGACTTGTACCTTAAAAGGCGTGACGCCTCTAGAATGGCTTCCAGATGAAGAGGCATTGCCTGTGGTTAGTCGTTGAAGGATATGGGCAAAGTTATCCATCATTGAGTTCCTGTGTTTCTCAAGGGCATCCTCAAGCAATATTTTGAAAATATCTCCTACTCCCTCATCTTTCTTTTCTTCCACCATGGGAGGCCGTTGGGGTTTGTGAGGTTGATCTCGCAAAGGTTCAACCTGATCGAGCCCTAAATCCTTATACCTTGACCTTGTTGGGGACATGCAAAGAAAAATCAAGAATGAGAAAACTGCTCTGATACCACTAATCTGAACTTATGCAAGAACGCAATAGAATATATTTATAAACATAAACCTAGAAATAAAACTTCATTTCATTAATATTAAATAACTAAAATATGCTTACCTACATAATGGAAATAAACTAGCTCAGGCGAAGGTAGCTTATCTCTGAGAAGAGATGTGGCGGCTACATGCCTTTGAACTGTGTTACAGTGAGGCTCAAGAGCCTTTTTATTATTGAACGATAAGGGAAAACCTTAAAAAACCAAAACCCTAACCCTAGGAGATGGAACACCAAGAGTTTATGGGCCCCGTTGGGGTTAGTTGGGCAACCAAATTCCCGGGGTTGTAACTTGTTCATATTATCTCCATTTGGCACATATGATACCTTTTTGGAAAAATATCTCTAAGTACTACAAGATTTTCTGCAAGCCCTCGCCTATGACTATGGGCCTGATGCAGACCTCAAAAACTTGTTGTTTAGGGGGTCAAAAATACTCTCAAAGTTTAAGACCCAAAAAATTGCTAAATATAGTAAATGTTGCTATAAACAAGGAAACTGATGAAACTGGCTGGGGGTCTAGGTGGAATAGGAGGGTGGCCACCAATATCCACTTGAATTAGTCAGGATTGACGTTGACAAAAGTGCAATTTCTTAGACATTTAAATGCCCAATAACTTTATGCACCCGAATTTCGGCCCTATTCGTGGTCATATGGGCCATGTGGCCAGGGGCCGAGCTAATCGCCCACCCCTTCCACTTCACACCTTCTACCGATCACCATGGTTGTATGTTCCCCATAAGGCTAGGGGTGGGGGCTAATAACCTGCCCCCTCAGGGATGGCTCCCTCCTGTTTCGCCGGTGGTTATGTGGGCTGGCACAAGACTAGGGCCAAGACCTTAACTTGCGCCCATCTAGTTTAAGCACCCGCTCACTCTAACATGGTTCAGTGGCTGTCATAAAACCCAGGGCTAGAGCTTATAGCCCCTCCCCCCATCCATTGGCTCCCAAATTTTTGCCGTTTGGTTCTATGGAATGTCGTCGCGACCATGGAACGAGGCTAAGCTCCAAGCCCCCTCCTTCGCTCCTGCCATGGTCATGTGGTGGTGATGGTGACTAGAGGCAAAAGCTTAGTCCTGAACCCTCCCCCCAACAATGAAATACATAAACTTTATAATAAAGTTCCCAACCTTATATAACAAGCAACATGTGCAACAAAGTTGGTAAAGGCTGGGCAGGTTGGATGATAGGTCGCGGGTTCGATCGCGCCCGACCTGTGGGATGAACTTACAAAATTTTTGACAACCTGGAGTTTCCACGTGGCAAACTTTGATTGGGCCACATGGCATCCTCCAATTGGTCCACAAAAACAAACCTCTACCAATTAAAATAAAAAAATTGGACAAGCCACAACATGATACTTGTCAGAGCTTGATTGGTCCTTGACCCAATGGTACACCTAGTCAGCATGCTAATATTAGTAGTATTGATTGCCTAGTCAACAATCCAGTCAATTACCCTACAAATTTTTTAGTTGTTGAGACAAAATATCAGAACATCATAACCTAAGCATACAATATCTATTTTCGGTGATTCAAGTGGAATTTGGATTCATAACAATGAGCACTACGATTTGGCACTAGTTTCGGGCATTTTTGAGCACTTGTCTGATCCCCTGGATCATTCCTCCCCCCTCGAAGCTTTTGAATCACCAAAATATAATTTTTGGTCAACATATAGGTGAGGTTACAACTACCTCACCCTTCCAATCTCAATCCATTTGGCCATGCTTGAATTTTCTCCTTTGAGCCCCACACGAAGGTATTCCACATTACCTGTTCTTGAAGTTCTTATTTTTCTGTCAAGGATGGTATCTTGCTGCAATTCTTCAAGATATTTAGGAGATAAATCTTCTATTGTAGGAATATTAACATTCTATCATTGATCTTCAATCAAAGTAGGCTCATATAATCTCAAGTTCTCAACATTAACAACTGCATTGACTTGCATATATGGAGGCAAATCTAATCGAAAAGAATTATTACTAAAATTTTCCAAGATTTTAAAAGGACCATATCTGATTGGTTTGAGTTTTTTACCTTCTCCTTGAATCCTTTCCTTGCTAATGTAAAGCCAAATTTCATCTCCCACTTGAAAGATGTGATCAACAAAATTCTTATCATGTCTTGTTTTGTACT
This sequence comes from Pinus albicaulis, assembly GCA_034641835.2. Classification (NCBI taxonomy): domain Eukaryota; kingdom Viridiplantae; phylum Streptophyta; class Pinopsida; order Pinales; family Pinaceae; genus Pinus; species Pinus albicaulis. The sequence goes on along the minus strand of CM076575.1, from coordinate 1,563,446,831 downwards.
TGGATTGACTCTTTTCCAATTGTTCTTGTACCATTTGATGCACCAATTGAACTTGTTCAATGAAGCGCTTGGCCTTATCTATGTCATTGTGTCCTTCAATAGCAAAATCTTGCCCAAAGATAAAATCTAAGGGAAATTTTGGTAAATATCCCAAGCGTGCTTCAAATGGAGATGTTTGAGTCGACGAATGCCTGGCCCTATTGTAATCATGCTGGATGTAGTGCAAATTTTCATCCTAAAGTTTAGGATTTTTTGCTGCAATAACCAAGAAGGATATGTACTACTGTTATGTTCACAACTTCTGTTTGAGCATAAGTTTGTGGATGAAATGTTGTGCTCTTCTTCAAATTGGTTTCCATGAGTCCCCATAAACTTGACCAAAATTACCTGACAAATCGAGAATCTCGATCATAAATAATATAATTGGGCAACCCAAAATGCACCAATATACTTTGAAAGAACATATGTGCAATTTGTTCAACTGTAACTTGATTCTTACAAGGTATCAAAATACACATTTTGCTGAAACGATCCATAAAAACATAAAGATAATCATGAACTTTCCTAGACATAGGTATCCCTCCCACAAAATCCATAGAAACACTTTCACAAGGATGATAAGGAACAATAAGTGGAGTATACAATCCCAACTTTCTATTGCTAGGCTTACTAGCAACACACGTAGAAAATCCTCTTAATTATTGTGAAAAGGAAGCCTACCACTCACATATATAAATATGGAAGTGTTGCTACTCCTAGAATTTCACAACTGATGAGCTCCATCATTAGACATATTTGGAGGAGTTAATAGTCACCTTTTGCCTTCTTAGATCTCTTTTTCTTGAATTTTTATTATTATTTGGGTTTATGATGCTAGTATAGGTGGTGATTAAGGCAAACATACTTTGAGTGCCTAATATAAGGTTGAGTGCAGAAAATCATGATTTATTAAGCACTTTTATAAAGATTTTATCACAAAGACTTGGAGGAGACAACAAGTAGAAAATATAGGAGGATTGTCCACCCTCAAAGGCAACCGAAGGATCCCAAATATTCTCTCCAACAATTCGAATTCCACAAGCAGTCGAAGGATCCCCAAGGATTCTCTCCAGCAATTCAAATTCTAGAGGCAGCCGAGCAACTCAAACAGGAGAGCACCCAATCTTTGTTTACTTGGAGTCAAATTGGATTCAATCTCCATTTTCAAGGGAGTTGTTGGCAGCTGTCCTGTAGAATAAATAGAGCAGAGTTAGAGCTAGGAGGAGTTAGTCTATTCTAGTCTCGATTCCATTCAGAACTACTGTTATGATCTATTGAGATTTTTGTTTTATTCAGGGATCAAACTTTCAGATATGTATGCAGTTTTTTATTTATGAAATGAGCAGACTGGTTCCATTCGACTGATTTAATTTTCAGAGGGCTAGGCTCGTGGGTTAGGGCTCAATCCATGTGCCTCAACTTCTCTGTTGTTAATATCTTTTCCTTTATGTCATTTAGCTAGTTTTGCTTCTGCCATTTAAATTAGATCTGCTTCTGATAAGTTTCATTTTTATTTAGTTTTTGTGCTTCTGTTGCTTCAATTGCTTATGCATAGTGAAATATAGGAAAAACTCTAAAACTGTGGTCAAGTCTCCCCCCCTCATCTCTGTGAACAGAGTTCGAAGTAGGGCAAACCTTCCCACAGGCCAAAATTGCTTTCTGTTCGAGTTCGGGGAATAATTTGTGGTTACCAAGTCCAATCCTTTTTGTCACCCTTTCATCCCACGTTTCTGTCTGTCTCTCGTGCATAATCCGCAGGTGTGTTTCATTTCTGAGCACTGCTCTTACAGTTCCATTCCCCTCCTTCTCTTCTCATCTTAACGTTGTACTTACCTTTTCTTTTCCCAACGCACTTAGCCTTGCAAAGCCTTATTTCTATGTTTTCTTCTTTCACGACTGCCTTATCTTTCCTATGCAAAATGCGTGAAAAACCATTCAAAACCACCGAAACCCAACCTCCACCTTTTCTCCTCAAAATTCCCTCTATCGTACGTCGCACTTTGCAAATCGCAACATTTGGATTTTACCTTCAACACTTACTGCTCATCCCTTGTGATTATGATATTGGGAAATTGCAATTCGCACTGGGTATCCTTTCTCCTTTAACACTTACCATTGTTTTGGCCGATTGCGATAGTGAGATCTTGCCCCGCTGTTGGTCCCACCGCCACATTTCCGTCATAAATTGCACTTCGCCTCCTTTATATTTTACCCTCAACGCTTATCTCTCGTTCTTGCGATTATGGTATTTTGAAATCGCATGCCATGGAACTTACCATATCACACATCGCACGACTCACATTTTAGTTTATTCCTGTTAAATCCTTACCGCTATCCATTTAAAATTGCAAAGTTGCGATTGCGAAATCACACATCGCACGACTCACATTTTAGTTTATTCCTGTTAAATCCTTACCGCTATCCATTTAAAATTGAAAAGTTGCGATTGCGACATCACACATCACAACTTTTACCTCCATTGCATCTCCGCCATTGCATCTTTCGATTCTTTCCGCTTCAAAGCCATTTCTTGCACTATACTAAGGTTTTATAAGGTTTTAAACCCCCTCTTTCCGCTTCTAAGCCTTTTCCAATTCTTTCCGCTCCAAAGTCATTTCTCACATTATAATAAAGTTTTCTACGGTTTTAACCCCTGCTTTCCATTTCTAAGCCCTGCTCCATGCGCTAAGACCTCAATTCGCTCCTTTAGCCCTTTTTCTTCCTACAAGCTGCACATTACCTCTTTTTAGTTAGAATTAAGTCATGGATAGTTTAGTTGCATGGATAAGAGCATGGTAGATATATCATATGATAAGTAGAGTGAATTTAGCCGTTTGGCCAAGATAAGTGTTGTTTGTAATTTGTTTCATTTCTGCCATTTAATTTCAACAAATTAGCTGAGTTTCTTTTCAGTCATTTCTCTTTCTGCCAATTAAATTAGTTTCATTCTTGTCATTTCTTTTCAGCACTTTAGTTTAATTTCCTTTCTGTCTTTTCCTTCCAGCAATTTAATTTACAATTGTCCTCATCATTTAGGAAATAGCACCCTTTCGTAAAGCAGAATAGGATGACATGAATAGAATGCATCTGCTGTGTATATAGCACTGTCACCTCAAAGTTTGTACGAACCCCAGGTTGATAAAGTAAAGTAGGGTAGCCCCTGGGAGTTGCAACACTCTTGGTGCAATACCAAGGCTCACCAACAACCTACATGGTTGACACAACAACAATTGGAAGAAAAAAGAGCAAAAGGGATTTGCTACAGTTGTGATATAAAATACACTAAAGGTCATAAGTGTTCTGAGAAGAAATTGTTTTACATAGATTGTGAAGAGGAGGAAGAAAATGAACAAGAAAATTCAAAAGAAGAGGATATACATCAGGAAACAACCCTAGAGAAAGGAGAAATGAGTCCGACCATATCTTGTAAGACATTGGAAGGAATTACCACTCCTCAAACTCTCAAGATAGAAGGACATATCAAGAAGAAAAATGTAATAGTGTTGATTGATTTGTTTAGTACCCATAATTTTATTCATTGTAAGGTAGCCAAGGAATTAAATTACTTCATATACCTAGCACCATAGTGTCAAGTGATGCTTGCAAATGGAGGAACTATAAATTCTAGAAAGTGCCATAATATCAATCTAACCATGGGGGAATATGTATTGAATAGTCCAATGCTTTCCATTCAAATGGGAGGTGTTGATGTTGTACTAGGAGTACAATGGTTACAATCTTTGGGGATGGTAGCTTTTAATTTTCAAGAACTTTTCTTAAAAAAAAAATTAGAGGGAAAGGAAGTTAAATTATAGGGTATTGCAGGAAAGCCAAGAAATATAATAAGCTCTAATGTCATGACAAAGCTTCTGAAGAAATAAAAACGAGGCGTAATTGCACAATTATGCTCACTAGAAATTCCAACATCAAAATCATCTATTTCTCTAGATCTCCAAAAAGTCTTGGACAATCATTCCAAGGTTTTTGAAACTCCCAAAGGAATCCCACCTATTTGTGATCATGATCATTCTATTCATTTAATTCTAGGAAGTGTTCCTCCAAACATCCAGCCTTACAAATATCCTTATGTCCAAAAAAGCGAAATTGAACGTATGATTGCAGAAATGTTAGAGGCTAGTATAATTAAACCTAGTCAAAGTTCTTTCTCTGCTCCAGTAGTATTGGTGCACAAGAAGGATGGATCATGGTGCATGTGTCCAGATTATAGGGAGATCAATAAGCTAACTATTAAAGATATATTTCCCATTCTTGTGATTAATGAATTATAGGACGAATTACATGGAGCAAATTATTTTACCAAGTTGGATCTTTGTTCAGGATATCATAAAATTAGAATGAAGAATGAAGATATTCTGAAAACAACATTTCAAACTCATGAGGGTCATTATGAATTTTTGGTCATGCCTTTTGATCTTACCAATGCACCTTCTACATTTCAAGGGTTGATGAATTCCATTTTCGAACTCTTCCTTAGAAAATTTTTGTTAGTATTTTTTGGTGATATACTAATCTACAAAAGGGAAGCTAAATGTTGTTGCAGATGCACTCTCAAGAAAGGATGAGGAGGTGGAAGCATTGCTTTGTGTCATTTCTATTATCCAAACATATTGGATAACCGAAGCAAGGGAGGAATGGAAGAATGATGAATAAGTGTGGACACTCATTCAAAAGTTGCAGAAAGATCCCAGTACATCTGATACATTTAGTTGGAAAAATGATTCCTTATGGTACAAATATCACTTATATCTTTGTAAGAATTCCCAAATAAAAAAAAATATTCTTTTGGAATTGCACACCTCTCCCCTAGGCGGACACTCATGATTTTTATAAACTTACCACAGGGTGAAGAAATTTTTTTCATTGGATGGCCTTAAATATGATATTCAAAAGTTTGTGGCAGAATGTTTGGTTTTCCAACAAAATAATAATACGGATTTATGCAGGAACGCAACAGAATACACATATAACCATAAATACAAAGATGCAACGGATATAACACTTCATTTCATTAATGTCAAAGAACTGAAATTTGCTCACATACAATGGAAATAAACTAGCTAGGGTGCTGGTAGCGAATCTCTGAGAAGAGATGTGGCGGCTACAAACCTATGAAATGTGTTACAATGAGGCTCGAGGGCCTATTTATTATTGAGAAACAATGGAGAAATCTAAACGTCCAAAAACCTAACCCTAGGAGATGAAGTGCCAAAACTATGGGCCCCATTTGGGTAAATTAGTGTTTCAACTTCTCGGGGACGTAACTTTGGCATACGATCTTCGTTTGATGTGTATGATACATCGTTAGAAAGATCTATTTGAGGACTACAATTTTTGCCACAAATATCAATTCCAAAAATAGAATCATATTCGCCAGAAAAACGATGCCCAAAAAACTTCGTTTAGGGCCTCAAAACCGCTCCAGAAGTTCAAGACTCGAAAAAAATACTAAAAATAGTAAGTTGTGTCGAAACTGAAACACTGAAAGAGAAAATGGTGGGGCCCCAAGTGGAATAGGCGGGTGGCCAACAATATCCACCTAGATCGTTCCTCCGCCCTTAGGAAGCAATGGTCCCCATTGCGTTGAGTTCCTCCAAGAGATGAGGAAACTTCTGTTGAACTTGGTCCCTGGTGAACCACTTGCCTTGGTGCAGGATTTGGCCAGCTTTGACAACCTGATACAGTTGGATCTTCCGTTGGAGAGTGTTCTTGATTTGCATGTCCATGATACAATCTGTGGTGGCCTGTTCCATGCAGTCTAGGTTTAACTCTTTTGGTGTGAGTTCTTCTGCAATGTTAGAGGTGTCCAGTAGAGGTGGGAAGTAGGTACGAAGGCAGTCTACATTGAATACTGGGTGCAGACCAAGGAATGGTGGAATACTAAGCTCGAAGTAATTGTTCCCTACAACCTTAGTGATGGTGTACGGCCCATATCAGAGCGGGCGAAGCTTGCGGTGGGGTCCAGTGAGGCGCTCTTTTTTTAAATTTAGCCACACTTTGTCACCCACCTGGAAGTTGTGTGGCACCTGATGTTGATCATGTCATTGCTTGTACTTAGCATTGGATCTATCCAATATTTCATGAACCTGTTGGAGGATGTGATGAATGCGCTCGATGAAGTTGTTCGCTTTGTTAGCTTTAGAGTGAACATGAGCCGAATCGGTCAGAGTAGCCGCAAATGGCATGGCTACATCAATGGGACATAGTGGATGGAATCCCAAGCCCACCTGAAAGGGGCTGTGGACGGTTGAGCTATGGAGAGCTTGATTATAATTATGTTTTACATAGGGGAGGCTCTCATCCCATGTGCGTGGATGCTTTGAATTGTACATGCAAAAAATGTGTATAATCATCTTGTTGACGACCTCTGTCTGGCCATCAGTTTGGCGATGGAAAGCTGTGGACTTAGTGAGCTTGGTGTCCAACATTGACCAGAGGTTGGACCAAAATGTACTGAGGAACCTGCTATCATGATCTGATATGATAGATTGTGGAATCCCAAAGTGAACCCACACTCGTTCTAAGAAGATTTTAGCAGTGGCTTCTGTTGTGATATTCTTCTTGCAGGCCGCCATAATGGTCATCTTTGAGAATCTGTCGATGACCACGAAAACACAGTCATTTCCATGCTTAGTAGAAGGAAGGCCTAACATGTATTCCATGGAGACAGATTCCCAAGGTCGACTAGGGGTAGGTAGCAGAGTATAGAGCCCTTGCTTCTTGATGGTCGGTTTGGAAATGACACATGCAGTGCAAGATCTGATGTACTTCCCGACATCCTGTCGAAGGTTCGGCCAACAGAAATACTTCTGCAGTACTGCCACTGTTTTCTCGACCCCAAAATGCCCAATGACTTGACTGTAGTTCACTTCCCATATCATCTTGGCATGCTCGCTTGAAGGAACACAAATGTGCCCCATGTGACATAACAGTGCATCTTGGAGGTGAAAATTTGGAACTTGCGTACCCCCCAAGGGTGCCTTGTATGTGTGGTTGAATTCTGGATTGCTCTTGTAGAGAAGCGGCCAATTAGAAGTCTCATGCCCACAAGAGTTGAGAACTGTGGTTATGGCAACGATCGGTGGTCGGATGAGGCAGTCAGAAACATTATTGGTGCTACCCTTCTTGTACTTGATGTTCAAATGAAATTGTTGCAGATATGTGGACCACTTCTGATGGCAATCATTCTGCAAGTTCCCTTGTGTTTGTATGATCTACAGGGGTCGGTGGTTTGTGTGGAATATTTTTTCCTTCCCTAAAATGTAATGCTTCCATTGTTAACAAGCCTGCACAATGGAATACATTTATTTGTCATAAGTGGGATACTTGCGAACTGTGTCAGACAATGTCTCACTGTGATATGCCACTCGATGCCCCTGTTGAGTAATAACTTCCCCAATATCATAGTCAGAGGCATCTGTCTCAATCTCAAATGGTTGTTGCAAGTCTGGTAATGTGAGCACTGGGATAGAATAGAGGCAATGTTTCAATTCTACGAACGCCTTCTGTTGAGATTCCGACCAAAAGAATTTTTCTTTCGCTCCTCCCTTGGTGACTTGAATCAAGGGCCAAGTAATATGAGAGAATCCCAACACAAACCTGCGGTAGAAATTATAAAGACCAAGAAAGCTGCGAAGATCTATTAGATTGGTTGGGGCTGGCCAATCCTGAATGACTTGGATCTTGGCTGGATCCACATACACCCCCCTTTCATCAATAATGTATCCCAGATATTGAACCTGGGTCATGCCAAAAGTGCACTTCTCCAAATTGGCACACAAATTGTGTTGCCGTAGTGTTTGGAGGACTTCTCAGATGTGGTGGAGGTGCTCTTCCCAAGTCTGGCTGAAGATTAGAATGTCATCCAAGTACACCACTACAAATGAGTTGGTGAATGGACGCAAGATGTCATCCATCATCCTCATGAAGGTTGCAGGAGCATTCGTCAACTCGAAAGGCATGACGAGCCATTCGAAAAGGCCCTCCTTGGATTTGAAGGCAGTCTTCCACACATCAGAGGGTTCAATTGGTACCTGGTGATACCCAGACTTAAAGTTGATCTTGATGAAATATTTTTCCCCTTTGAGTTGGTCCAAAAGGTCATGAATCTGTGGGATTGGGTATCTATTCTAGAAAATGATCTTGTTCAGTGCCCGATAGTCAATACAGAGTCTCCAAGTCCCATCCTTCTTCTGTAACAACACGATCGGGCTCCCACAGGGCGATGAAATTGGCCAGATGTGACCTTTCTGCAGCAGCTCCTGAATCTGCCTCTTGATTTCATCATTCTCCAAAACAGAGCGCCTATAGATCGGTCCATTGGGTAGCAGCACACTTGGGGTCAGGTCAATGGGGTGCTTGACCTGACAGTGTAAAGGCACCCCTTTGGGTGAGGTGAAGATGTCCCCGTACTCCTCCACAACCTTGTCCATTTGTTTTTGTCATGCAGAGGAGCCATGTCTGGAGGTTGTGGCCACAATATTCTTCTTGTCCTGGGGGCGGATCATCAAGAAAAAAAATTTCCTGGTTTGGGAAATGAGCTTACTGCATTGTTTTGCAGTAACCAAAGAGATAGTGGGAGACGGTGGTACCTCTGGTATCCTATACAACTTATTTCCCAAAGTAACAATAACAGTGCGAGGCCGGGACTCATACACAACATGTCACTTCCATAAGTATGGTTGGCCTAATAATACATCAGAAACATCAATAGGAGCAATGTCACACAATACCTCATCCGTGAAGGGCTTGATGCTATAGGGAAGGCGGCACTGCTGGCTGACGCAGAGATCTCGTCCTTGGTGAAGCCACCCAATGGTGTATGGTTGTGGGTGCGCTGTGGTCGACAAGCCCAACTGATTCACGACATCTGATGACATGAGGTTCTTTTGGCTCCCATTTTTGACAATTAACTGTAGCAGGGAACCCTTTATGCACATCTGAGAGTTGAAGAGATGCTCTGCCTCCTCTGGATCTTCTGGTTCCTCCTTCTAGATCTTTGTAGTGGCAACAGTGGCATTGGGCTCTGCATCAATAATTTTCTTCCCTTTGTCATTCCCCTTGTCAGGTTCTTATTCAGAGTCGGAACATGCATCTGATTCAGAAGCCCTCATCTTGGCCCGACACTCATTTGTGTTGTGAATGGAGCTCTTATGGAACTCACACCACTTTCCCATGTCCTTCTTTGGCTTCACGATGTTGTTCTTTGCTTGTGGCTTTAGCAGGTTGTCTTGGGCCGCCATGCCTTGGCTTTGTCCTTTGGTTTGCGGTTTGGGGGCACCTTTCCCTTGCTTTTGATTCGCAGATCCAAAGTCTCGCTTCTTCTGTTTGAATTTCTGCTCAATCTTGGCAGCATATCGGTATGCCGTAACAAGTGAGGAGATGTCGAGGAACTCCATTTCCTCCTGAATGTATCTGTGCAGACAACCACGATACTTTAACACCAAATGTTTCTCTAAATCTTTGATACCCAACTTTGTGCGTAGGGTATGGAACAGATTCATCAGCTCATGCACATCTTGATCCCTTTGTTTCCGCAACGTGGTCCATTGTATGTACTTGTCCTCATAGCTCCCCACGGGATAGTATTGTTCCTTGATGGCATCTTAGAAAGAATTCCAAGTGGGTACGACTGAGAATAGAGAGGGTTCTGTCTCGTCCTTTTTCTCACAATAGGTTTCCCACCAGTCCTTGACATGGGGGGTAGCTTTGAGGAGTGCTTAAAAAATAATCTTCTCATGGTCGGAAAAGTCATGAACTGAGAAATATCCTTCTAATAGATTCAACCATATATCTACGACATCTGCATCTATTTTACCCTCAAATATGGGGATGTCAAAGTTTACTTGTACCTTAAAGGGAGTCGCGCCTCCAGAGTGGCTGCTGGATGCAAATGCGCTGCCGGTGGGCAGTCGTTGAAGGATCTGGGCAAAGTTATCCATCATCGTGCTCCTTTTTTTTTCGAGGGCCTTCTCGAGTAAATTTTTGATAGGATCTCCTGCTCCCTCATCTTTATTTTTTTCCCCCATGGGCATCCATCGTGGTTTGCGAGGCTGATCTTGCAAAGGTTCCACTAGATCGAGCCCTAACTCCTTATACCCCGACCTTGTTGGGGACATGCAAAGAAGGATCGAGAAAAAGCAGACCACTCTGATACCATTGATCCGGATTTATGCAGGAACACAACAGAATACACATATAACCATAAATACAAAGATGTAGCAGAAATAACACTTCATTTCATTAATGTCAAAGAACTGAAATTTGCTTACAGACATAATGGAAATAAACTAGCCAGGGTGCTGGTAGTGAATCTTTGAGAAGAGATGTGGCGGCTACAGACCTCTAAAATATGTTACAATGAGGCTCAAGGGCCTATTTATTATTGAGAAACAATGGAGAACTCTAAACGTCCAAAAACCTAACCCTAGGAGATGAAGCGCCAAAACTATGGGCCCCGTTTGGGTAAATTGGTGTTTCAACTTCTCGGGGACATAACTTTTGCATACGATCTCCGTTTGACACATATGATACATCATTAGAAATATCTATCCGAGTACTACAAATATTGCCATGAATATCAATTCCAAAATGGAATCGTATTCACTAGACAACGATGCCAAAAAAACGTCTTTTAGGGCCTCAAAACGGCTCCGAAAGTTCAGGACTCGAAAAACTGGTAAAAATAGTAAGTTGTGCCGAAACTGAAAAAATGAAAGAGACAATGGTGGGGCCCCAAGTGGAATAGGTGGGTGGCCACCAATATCCACCTCGATCAAATAAAGTTGAGACAATTAAGCCTCGGGTTTGCTACAACATTTATCCATTCCAAGTCAACGTTGGGATGAGGTTTCAATGGATTTTATCATAGGTTTACCTAAGTCCAATGGAAATAGTGTCATCATGGTGGTAGTTGATAGAATTAACAAGTTTGCACACTTTTGTGCATTATCTCATCCATTTAAAGCAAGTAAAATTGATACTGCATTTATGGAAATAATTTAAAAGCTACATGGAAACCCAAAGATTATTGTAAGCGACAGAGATCCCATTTTCACTGGAAATTGTTGGACGAAATTATTTTCTTATTTGGGTACTCAACTAACTCATAGCTCATCTTATCATATTTTAATCTTATAGTGAACAAATTTTTGGAAGTGTATCTTTATTGTTCTGTATCTGATAAAAAAACACATTGGGTCAAGTGGTTACCTCTGGCTAAATGGTGGTATAGTACTTCCTTCCATATTGTAGAAAAATTGACCCCATTTATGGCACTTTATGGATATCATCCACCATCCATCACATCATTTTTAAGAGAAAATTCCAAGGTTCAAGTAGTGGAATATCACATAGAGGCTCAACAACAAGTTCTCCAACTCTGAAAGGATAACCTAAATTTGGCACAAAATCAAATGAGACAATAGGTAGATCAACATCGCAGGGAGATAAGTTTTAATGTCAGAAACTAGGCATTTTTATGGCTACAACCATACAAACAAATGTCCCTCAAGAAAGCTAAGAAGGATAATAAATTATCACCAAAGTACTATGGTCCTTACAAGGTGTTGCAAAATATTGGTACTATGGCATACAAATTGGAGCTTCTTGCTTCTTCCCGAGTGCACCCTGTTTTACATGTTTCATGCTTAAAGAAGGTTATAGGTGAAAAACCTACAGTTCAAAAAATATTTCCAGAACTTGATGAGGAAGGAAAAATTGTATTGGAACCTGAAGCAATCACGGAAACAAGAAATCGACAGTTACAAAATCGATCAATTTTAGAGTATCTCATCGAGTGGAAGAACTTACCCATTGAAGTTTCCACATGGGAGGATGATAATTTTATACAGAAGCATCCATAACTACTCAAGCGTTGAGGAAAACACTTTTTTGAAGGAGAGGGGTATGTTAGGTCCTTATATTACTAGTGTAGTCCCTTATTGTTGTTAGTGTAGTCCCCTTATTTTTATCGTTGTACCCATGTAGTCCCTATATTTTTATTACTGTGCCCCATAAAAGCCCACTATTGTTATTGTTGCGCCCTTACATTATTATTGTTAGGTCAACTGGGATTATATTGTGACCCCATGGACTCCTATATATATAAAGGAGGTTTTGTCATTTGAATCATCCAAGAAATTTTCATTTATGTAATGTAAAGGAGGTTTCCCCCTCGAAGAGGCTGATTTCCAAGTCATTGATCTATATTTTCTTCTATTTTGTGAGCTGGTTTCATAACAACACCTTTGTAATTGTTCCACTATTTTTCCTACACTAAAGTGGCCAAAAATAAGATAAGTATGCACTTCCCTTATGATGTTGACTCTTTCACCCTGTGGAACACATAACTTGCCAAGATGATACAACAATTTATCATAAACATGATAACACAATTTTCTACTTGGTCGCCTTGACACAAAGTTGCATATACATCCTTAAAATCTTCATCTTTAGCATATTGTTCAACATATGTCTCACACATTATAGAATTATGCTTAAGAATGACAGATGCACTAACAATCAGTCTAGATAACATATCAAAAACTTTGTTATAAATACCTTTCTTATATCTGATTACCAAATGGAATTGATGTAAGAATCCCATCCACTTGAAATTCCTTGCTTGTTGTAGCTTGGTTTGTGATTGAAAATATTGCAAAGGTTGATGGTCGATGTGAATAACTGTTTCCTTACCCATCAAATAATGTTTCAATTTCTTCACACTTTACACCAAAGCATATAACTCTCTGTAATATGTTGGATAATTAATCACTGCATTGGTAAAGGTTTGATCTAGATGGATATTGGTGGCCACCCGCCTATTCCACTTGGACCCCACCATTATTTCTTTCATTTATTTATTTTATTTTATTTTTTAATTTAATTTAATTTAATTATTTTTATTTTTATTTATTTATTTTTGTTTTTATTTATTTATTTTATTTTTTTTCAGTTTCTTTAATTGTAGCACAATTTACTATTTTTGGTAGTTTTTCGGGTCCTGAACTTTCAGAGACATTTTGAGGCCCTAAATGAAGTTTTTTGGGAAAATCGGGACCAACATGGGCCTTTGAATAATGTTGGTCACTCAAAAGTTGTAGTCCTCAGATAGATATTTCTAACGAGGTTTTGTGCACGTCAAATGGAGATTGTATGCCAAAGTTACGTCCCCGGAAAGTTGATGTACCAATTTACCCAAACGGGGCCCATAGTTTTGGTGCTTCATCTCCTAGGGTTAGGTTTTTGGATGTTTAGGGTTTTCCATTGTTTCTAAATAATATATAGGCCTTCGAGCCTAATTGTAACATAGTTCGGAGGCATGTAGCCGCCACATCTCTTCTCAGAGATAAGCTACCATCGCCTGAGCTAGTTTATTTTCCATTCTGTCTGTAAGCATTTTTCATTATTTGATATTAATGAAATGAAGCGTTATACCTGCTGCATATCGACGTTGATGCTTATTTCTGTATTTTATTGCATTCCTACATAATTATGGATCAATGGTATCAGAGTGGTCTGCTCTTTCTCGATATTTCTTTTCATGTCCCCAACGAGGTCGGGGTATAAGGATTTAGGGCTTGATATGGTTGAACCTTTGCAAAAACAACCTCACAAACCCCGACAACTTCCCATGGAAGAAGAAAATAAAGACGAGGGAGCGTTATATCCTATCAAAATATTTCTCGAGGAGGCCACTGAGAAATAAAGGAACGTAATGATGGATAACTTTGCCCAGATCCTTCAAAGACTGCCCACCGGAGATGCACTTTCATCCAGCAACCACTCTGGAGGCGCCACTCCTTTTAAGGTACAAGTAAACTTTGACATTACCATATTTGAGGGCCAAATGTATGCAAACATTGTAGATATATGGTTGAATCTATTAGAAGGATATTTCTTGGTTCATGAGTTTTCCTATCGGGAAAATATTACGTTTTCACTCGTCAAAGCCGCCCCTATGTCAAGGACTGGTGGGAAACCTACTGTGAGAAAAAGGATGAGAGGGAATCCTCCCTATTCTCGACTGCTCCTACTTGGAATTATTTTCGAGATTCCATCAAGGAACAATATTATCCCGTGGGGAGCTATGAGGACAAGTACATACAATGGACTATGCTGCGGCAACAAAGGGATCAAGATGTGCATGAGATGACGAATCTATTCCATACCCCATGCACAAAGTTGGGTATCAAATATTTAGAGAAAAATTTGGTGCTAAAGTACCACAATTGTTTGCATAGATACATTCAAGAGGAAATGGAGTTCCTCGATATCTCCTCGCTTGGTTCAACATACCGGTATGCTGCCAAGATTGAGCAGAAATTCATACAAAAGACAAAGGACAAAGCCAAGGCAGGGTGGCCCAAGATAACCCGCTAAATCCGCAAGTGAAGAAAAACACCGCAAAGCCAAATAAGGACACAGGAAAGTGGTGTGAGTTCCATAAGAGCTCCACTCACAACACAAGTGAGTGTCGAGCAAAGAAGTCACTCGTGGCTGAGCTGAAGGCTTCTGAATCAGATGTATTTTCTGACTTTAAGTCAAAACCCGACAAGGGGAATGACAAAGGGAAAAATATTATCAATGTAGAGCCCAACGCCACTGTTGCCACCACCAAGATCGAGAAGGAGGAACTCGAAGATCCAAAGGAGGGGGAGCACCTCTTCCATTCCCATATGTGGGTGGAGGGTTCCTCACTGCAGTTCATTGTCGACATCGGGAGCTAAAATAACCTAATTTTAGCAGAGGTCATGAAGCGGTTGGGCTTTCTAACCACAACACAGCCACAACCGTACACCATCGGATGGCTTCACCAAGGAGAGGATCTTCGCGTGAGCCAATAATGTCACCTTCCCTACAACATCAAGCCCTTCACAGATGAGGTATTATGTGATATTTATCCTCTTGATGTCTGTGATGTATTATTAGGCCAACCATACTTGTGGATGCGATATGTTGTGTATGAGTCTAGGCTTCGCGCTGTTATTGTTACTTTGGGAAATAAGTTGTATAGGATACCAGAGGTAGCACCGCCTACCGAAATCTCTTTAATCACTGCAAAACAATGCAGTATGCTCATTTCCAAAACTAGGAAATTTGTTTTCCTGATGATCCACCCTAAGGGAAAGAAGAATATTGTAGCCACAAACTCCAGACAGAGCTCCTCCGCATGGAAACAACAGATGGACAATATCATGGAGGAGTATGGGGACATCTGCACCTCACATGCAGGGGTACCTCTACATTTTCATGTTAAGCACTCCATAAATATGAACCCAAGCACGCTGCTACCCAATGGATCAATATATGGGTGCTCTGTTCTAGAGAATGACTAAATCAAGAGACAAATTCAGGCACTGCTACAAAAAGGTCACATCCGACAGAGTTCATCGCCCTCTAGGAGCCTAATCATGATGGTGCAGAAGAAGGATGGGACTTGGAGACTCTGTATTGACTATCGGGCGCTAAACAGGATTATTGTTTGAAATAGGTATCCGATCCCGTGGATTGATGAACTTCTGGACCAACTCAAGGGGGCCAAATATTTCAGCAAGATTGACTTGAAGTCCGGGTATCACCAAGTACCAATCAAACCCTTTGATCTGTGGAAGACTACTTTCAAAGCCAAGGAGGGCCTTTTTGAATGACTAGTCATGCCTTTCGGGTTGAGGAATGCTCCCACAAACTTCATAAGGATTATGGACAACATATTGCGACCATTCAGTAGCTCATTCATGGTGGTGTATTTGGATTACATCCTAATATTCAACCAGAGTTGGGAAGATCACCTCCACCACATTTGACAGGTCCTCCAAACACTGCGACAACACACGTTGTGTGCCAATTTGGAGAAATGCACTTTTGGCATGACCTAGGTTCAATATCTGGGATACATTATTGATGAGCAGGGGTGCATGTGGACCCAACCAAGATCCAGGTCATTCGGGATTGGCCAGCCCCAACCACTCTAATAAAGCTCCAGATTTTTCTGGGTCTTGCCAATTTCTACCTCAGGTTTGTATTGGGTTTCTCTCATATCACTGGGCCTTTGAGTCAAGTCACTAAGGGAGGAGCGAAAGAAAAAATATTTTGGTCTGTATCTCAACAGAAGGCATTCATAGAGTTGAAGCATCACCTCTACTCGGCACTAGTGCTCACATTACGAGACTTGCAACAATCATTTAAGGTTGAGAAAAATATAACTATGCTATTGGGGCAGTACTTACTCAGCAAGGGCATCCAGTGGAATATCACAGTGAGACACTTTCAGACATAGTTCGAAAGTATCCCACCAATGAAAAAGAAATTTATTCCATTATGCAGGCCTATCGACAATAGAAGCATTAAATTTTGGGGAAGTAAAGGATCATTCACATAGATCACCGACCCCTACAGTTCATATAGACGTAAGGGAAGTTTCAAAATGATTGCCATCAGAGATGGTCCACATACCTGCAACTGTTCCATTTGAACATGACGTATAAAAAGGACAACACCAATAACATTGCAGATTGCCTCAACTGACCACCGAATGTGGCACTAATCACAATGCTCGACTCTTATGGGCACGAGACTTCGAGTTGGCTGCATCTCTACCAAAGTGATCCAGAATTTGGCATGACATACCAAACGCTCCCAGAGGGTAAGCAAGTTCCAAATTTTCACCTCCAGGATGCACTATTATGCGACATGGGACACCTCCATGTTCCTTCAAGCGAGCGTGCTAAGATGATTTGGGAAGCACACTATAGACGGGTCACTAGACATTTAGGGGTATAGAAAATAGTGGCAGTACTGCAGAAGTATTTCTATTGTCCAAACCTTCGACATGATGTTGGGTAGTACATCAAATCCTGCACTTCTTGTGCCATTTCCAAACCATCCATTAAGAATAAAGGCCTATATACTCCACTTCCTACCCCTATTCTACCTTGGGAATCCATCTCCATGGATTACAAGTCGGGCCTTCCTTCTACAAAGCACAACAACAATTGCGTTTTTGTGGTCGTCCGCAGATTCTTTAAAATTTCCATTATGGCAATCTGCAAGAAGAATATCACATTAGAAGCCACTGTTAAACTCTTCTTTGAACGAATGTGGGTACACTTTTGGATCCCATAGTCCATTATCTCAGATCGGGATAGAAGGTTCCTTAGTACATTTTGGTCAAGTCTCTGGTCAATGACGTACACCAATCTCACTAAGTCTACAACTTTCCACCCCCAAACTGATGGAAAAACAAAGGTTGTCAACAGGATGATCGTACACATTTTGTGCATGTAAAACTCGAAGCATCCATGCACATGGGATGAAAGCCTCCCCTATGTCCAACACAGCTATAACCGAGCTCTCCACAAATCAACTGGCCACAACCCCTTTCAGGTGGTCTTGGGATTCACGCCACTATGTCCCATTGATGTGTCCATACCATTTGCAGCTACTCAGGTAGATTCGGATCATGTCCAGTCCGAAGCCGAAAAGGCGAACATATTCATTGAGCACATTCGACACATCTGCTAGTAGGTTCACGACATCCTGGAGAAGTCTAATGCCAAGTACAAGCAACGACATGATCAACATTAGGTGCCACACAAGTTTCATGTGGGCGATAAAGTTTGGTTGCATTTGCAGAAACAACGCCTAACCAAATTTCATCGGAAGCTTAGACCACTTCGATATGGGCCTTACACCATTATAAAGGTTGTGGGACACAATTAGTTTGAGCTCAGAATCCACCCATTACTCGGCATGCACCCATTGTTCAATGTGAACCGCCTTCGACCATAATTTCCACCATTACTGGACACATTATAAATTGCAAAACAACTCACACAAACAGAGCTAAACCCCGACATCATGGAAAAATCCGCAAATGATCAGATGATGGACACACAGATTAAGGACACTCTCCAAAAAAAGTTTCAATTGTATCGGTTTGTCAAAGTTGGCCAACTCCTGCACCAAGGAAAATGGCTGACCAAGGACCAAGTTCAGTAGAAGTTTCCTCATCTCATGGAGGAACTCAACGCAATGGGGACCATTGTTTCCTAAGGATGGGGGACTAATCTAGGTGGATATTAGTAGCCACCCACCTATTCCACTTAGACCCCACCATTGTTTCTTTCATTTTTTCAGTTTCCTTAATTGTAGCACAATTTACTATTTTTGGCAGTTTTTTTAGGTCTCTAACTTCCGGAGCCGTTTTAAGGCCCTAAATGACGTTTTTTGGGAAATTGTGATCAAAATTGGTGTCTGACCAATGTTTTACATTCAAAAGTTGTATTCCTTGGATAAATATTTCTAACGAGGTATTGTGTGTGTCAAACATAGATCGTATGCTAAAGTTACATCCCCGAGAAGTTGATGTACCAATTTACCCAAACGGGGCCCATTGTTTTGGCACTTCATCTCATAGGGTTAGGTTTTTGGATGTTTCAGGTTTTCCATTGTTTCTAAATAATAAATATGCCTTCGAGCCTCATGTAACATAGTTCAGAGGCATGTAGCTGCCACATCTCTTCTCAGAGATAAGTTACCATCGCTCGAGCTAGTTTATTTTCCATTCTGTCTATAAACATTTTTCAATATTTGATATTAATGAAATGCAGTGTTATTCCTGCTGAATCTCTACGTTGATGTTTATTTTTGTATTTTCTTGCATTCCTGCATATGTATGGATCAATATTTCAGAATGATAAAAGATAAGCTTACCATGTTTCATCAAAACCGCTCCCATGGCATAGTCACTTACATAGGTTTGTATCTCAAATGGCTGCTTAAGATACAAAAGTGCAAGAACTGGTATTGTATTGATTCTCGCTTTCAATGCATCGAAGGCTTTTTGCTGCTTTCCTCCCCATTGAAAAATTGTTTCACACTTGTCAAAGCATGTAATGAAGCTGCAATAGATGAGAAGTTAGAAATAAGCTACCTCCAATATTGGGATGCTCCCAAAAAGCTTCTAACCTCTGTTACATTATTGGGTCTCGACCAATTCAAAATGATTTCGACCATTGAGGGATCAATCTTCAATTCACCCCTTCCAACAATATGACCCAAATAAACTAAAGAGGTTTTCCCAAATTCACATTTAGACATCTTCAAAAACAACAGTTCTTTCTTTAAGACATCTAGAACTTGCTTAACATGCTTGACATGCTCTTCACGAGTCATACTGAAAATCAGAATATCATCTAAGTATATTATAACAAAATCATTAAGGAATTATCTCAACACATCATTCATAACTCTCATGAATGTTGTTGGTGCAATATAAAGCCCAAATGGCATAACTAACCATTCAAACAAACCTTTCTTTGTTTTGAAAGCAGTCTTCCAAATATCACCTTCAACAATCATGATCTGGTGATAACCACTTCTTAAGTCAAACTTAGTGAAATAAAAAACATCTTTCAATTGATCTAGAAAATCATCAATACGAGGAAGAGGATAGTGGTTCTTTACCATGATTTTGTTCAAAGCTCTAAAGTCCACACACATGCGCCATGTACCACCCTTATTTGGAACCAAAACAATAAGAGACCCACAAGGAGATGTACTTGGTCTGATGACCCCTCCGTCAAATAAGTCTTGTATTTTCTTCTTAATTTTTGCATTTTCCATAACTGACATTCTGTACATGCCAATATTTGGAAGAGGTACCTCTTGTTGCAATTGAATCTCATGTTGGATTCCTCTTTTATGAGGCAATCCTTTAGTTTCCTGAAACATATTATCATATGTGTTAGCAACTTCAATCAAATCAGATTTGAGTTTTGCATTACATCCTTGGAAGGATTTAAATTCAACACTATCTTTGGGTTTGATCATCAACAAGACAAAATTATTACTAGCATTTACAAGCCTCTTCATCTATCCAACATTCACAAGAGACAAATTCGTTTTCTTACGATGTGCTCTAACAATATACTCAATTCCATATTTAAACAAATGATACTTGTTTTCATGGCGATAAAATATGGATTTCCTATTATATAAGTATGGACTTCCCAAAAAATTACCACATATGTCAAGTGGAACAACATCAAGCTCTGCCTCATCAATAAAGTTTGCAGTGATGGCGAATTTCAATTTTCATTTTCTTGTCACTTGCAATTTGGCATTGTCACATATCCAACCCAAAGGATTCTTGAAAATGGGTTTTGAAATAAGGTTTCCTTGGGATCCACTATCAAATAAAGTATCTACTTTGTTATGTTTTGATATGAATCTAATATGAAAAAGATCAATTCTTTCTTTATCGTGTTAAGTTTCATTAAGATTAATATAAGAACTAGTACTTGCAATAGAATCCTCACCTTTCAATCCCATGGCTGTGATTTTGGTTTCATCTCCAGAATAAAATCCTAGATCTTGTTGAGTTGTTGCAACAATATTTTGTTTCCCCTTGTTAAATTTTTTGGGTCTTAACTCCATATGAAGTTTCCAACAATGGTCTTCATCATGGCCTTATTTTGAGCAATGCTTGCATGTGAGTTTTTCTTCCTCTTTCTTGACTAAATCATTGTTTTTCCCCTTGCCTTTGAAATTAACCTTTCCTTTGTCTCTAGACTTAAATGGATTCTTGATATTCTCTTGAGGATCATTGTGATATTCCAAAAATTTAGCCTTCAGCTAAATGGAATATTATATTTTGTTTTATCACTAGGTAGGTGAATAAGTGGGCGGGGAGGCCCATAAGTCTCCTTAGCATCAATAAAAACACTTCAAGTGTGAAAGGAGACATTTTTAGCAGCTAAATAAAGCACCTCCAAGTGTGAACAGGGGTTGGATCATGTTTATTCAGTCAACTTTGACCAAGTCAACAACGCTGTTATGGAGGAGTGGAGATTAAATGAGGAATAACGTAGTTTTGGAGGGAGATTGATTTCATGAAGGAAATGACCTAATTGAGTGGGGCCAAGGGCAAGGAAGCTCATAATGTATATAAGGAAGAGGATGGTAGCCATATGAGGTTATGTTTGAGATTATCATTTGATATTGGTCTATTTAGACTTTGCTTCCTCTTGCTGTTCAGCAAGGTTGCTGTGTTGTTTAGCACAAGGGTGTTCCTGATCGGGAATCCCTACCTCATCCTCAGGGAAGGAGAGGTTCTTTGGGCTGCATTTCCTCATTCCTAAATTCTGGCCAAGTTTCCTCCTTCGGCTATAGCGCAGTTTCTGTTTAGAGCTGGGTTGTGTTGCAGGGTGCAGCAAAGGAGGATCACATAGATCCATTTCTGGGCTTGTTTTTCAGTGGAGCGGTAGCCTATCCATTGGAGGATCAGCAAGGAGGGCTCCTGGGAATATTTCCACATATTTGGCACTAGGCCAACCATCTACTATCCCTCACAGCGTAGTCACAATTATGAATTGCGTTATTTTTGGAGGCAGTTGCTAGGAGGGTTCATTGAGCTCATCAGGAGGGTCTATTTCTGAGTAGAGGGATCAACCTTCTATTTAGAAATAATATTGGATGAGGACATCATCATTTCATATATTTCATAGTCTCATTCTCTTCAAATCCAGTTTTCAGTGACATCTCAATCCTAGGGTTATTTTCCACATTGTATATTTCTTGGTATTTCTAGCAATCTTTTCCGGGTTGGCTAGAAATCATGTATTAGAGCCCACATCTTCTTTTCTGGGCATTTATTTTGTATATTTCATCCATATTTCATTTATGTATGTTTACAGCAGCAGCTACACTGATATAGACAACACTATCACTGCTCTCTGACATTCTATATAGTTGCAGCAACTCATGTGTTGATTGTTCTGATCATTGGAGGCTTGTTCTTATTGCTTGAGTGGCTTGACCCTCAAGATATTTTTGTATATTGTTGCTGATATATTAATAAAATGATGGGTGCATATTGATCCCTCTTATGAAATGTTTAGAATTACTGTGTTTTAAATTATTATGTCTTGTATTGCTGCTATTTCCATTTTGGAATATTACAGTGGTATCAGAGCATATTCTTGTTTCAGCCTATGCATTCAGCCAATATGTCACCATGGAGAAGCTTTTCACAATAAGAAGAGAAGTATAAAAAAAAAGAAAAGAAGACTCCATTATTTGGAGGAAGAGAGGAGGAGGAGCTCTCAAAGCTTCTCTTTCAAACTATGCAGAGCATTAGAGGAGATCTCAAGAAAATGAGAAGGGAGAGAGAATCCCCAAAGGAGTTTGGATCTAAAGAAAACTCTATATTTTCACATGATGAGTGTGAGTATGCAGCCACACACTATGATTCACAGCGCAGTCATATGCCCAAATCTACCACGAGGGAGATGAAAGAGGAAGAAATTCCTAGGAGGGAAACTCTTAGTGATTATTTGTAAGAATATGAATCTCAAACTAAGAGGTTCAGAGGTCATATCACCTTCCAAGAGTTTTGCAAGATCAAGGTGGAGAGGAGCAAGCAACATGATATGGGTAGATTTTTTCTATCTCCTTTTGATGGTTCACTGAAATGTTCAGCAAGAGCTTGGGTGGAGGAGCTAGACACCTATTTGCAGCAGCACCAAGTTTCAGAGAAGGAAGCCATTAAAGTTGCAGCGCTGCATTTTGGAGGTAAGGTCTATGCTTGGTGGATATTTGAGTCCTTTTATTTAAAAAATTCACATACATCAAATTATGCAAAGTTCACTAGGAGACTAGTGGAAAGGTTTGATGGAAAACATTCTGAAACCCCTTTGATGGAGTTAGAAAAACCAAAACAAACCAAAATTTTGCATGGGTTGAAAAGACCTATAAACCCAACTCCATTTCAGAAAACTGTTGAAGAGGCTCACATTTGCATAATAATTTTTTAGAGGCAAGATATCTGTCCCATATTCTTGGACAAGAGGGCATGAAGATCCCTTTTTCAAAAGAGGATCCTCTTATCGAGAAGGTGAATCCCATTCATATTGAAGAAGAAGAGAAGGCTGGGGGAAACAACGCTGTCATATCTAGAGCATATCTAGCACCTCATGCAGAGGTAGATGGAGCACTTGCTCCAACAAGAGGAATTCTTGTATCATTGCAAGAAGTTCCTGAGTATTTCATATGTGGAGGTCAAGGCACAATCAATGAACAACATGATTTTGAAACCTTGCAGATGGAAGGAGAAGGTAGGGAGGAAGGTCAGCATCACATGATGAGGAGCACACACCCCAATCTGTTTCATAAGTGTAATGCACATAAGAGGCAGACTAATTTGTGTAGTAAGGGCAGGGACAAATTTTTCCATCCATATGTGCAGTCTACTCTTGACATTGATGTCTCACTGCATGGAGGCATTCTACTGGGGATACCACCAGCTCTGGAGATGATGAGAGATGCTTCACATGGGGTTGCACCACTCTTGTATCCCATAGGGGTGGATACTTTGGAGTGGTCTATTACAATGCATAGAGTCTGGGGTAGACTTAAGGAGGAGGGAGACTTTCTCCCATTTTCAGCATTACCCACTCTCACTACATATTCTGTGCTAACATAAGTTGCTGCAGTGTTGGGGGATGGCACCACCATGGTGCAAGGGAGCTGCACCGTGGATGTGGAGAAATAGGGGATACTTCCTTTGTGGAAGGAATCCTCTATGTATTGGAGTAGATGGAGGCCACTCATGCTTACATTGGACAATATTAGGAGATTATTTTTGGATGATAGCTTCTCATGGGAGGCCAACTTCCAAATGCCACCACTTCTACTTGAGCATGAGTAGCTGCATGATGGGCATGGTAGCACTTTGGAGGATGAATTTGGCATGGGGGATGTCGAAGGAGAAGACAACATCATGTGGGGAGCTTCACATTTCAGATCTTCAGTGCTGTCTCTTAGGAGGATCGATCCATATTGGAGGTCTCAAATTTTGGTAGAGTACTCCAAGGATCTTGGTGCTTGCATGATTCTTGATGATCCAGAGGGAGATGATAGATACATGGTGGTTGAGGAGGTCATATATTCTTATGGACGATTCTTCTTGACTAGAGTTTTTGAGCTCAAGAGGAAGCTACTACATGCAACACATGTGGACTTTCTTTCCATGCACTTTGATGCATTTCATTCTTTGATGGAGGAGTTCACTTGGGAGGGAATTCAACAGGATGTTTATCAGCATGAGGAGAGATGCATAGCCTGGATGGTGAAGGAGAGGTTGTCACAACCACTTCCCTACTCATTGAGAGTGAGGGAGAATTTTCAGTTGAGCCATTTCAGCTCAATGACCAAAGTACATAGTAGAGAAGGTACATTTTTGTAGTATGATTTGTACTTCTTCACTTTATATGAACAACATGTTGTACCAAGGAGGATTATTCCTTCTTATATATTATATTATGATGTACTTGAGGCCAATTGCAACATTGAGGCTGGCTATTCTATTGGTGGTTTGTGGGGGAAGCCACATGATTCTTGGTGTGCACCATTGGCACCACACATTAATTTTATGATCCTATCTTGTAGGATGATTGTGGCAGAAAATAAGTGGCTGAAATGACACTTGTTATTCTTTGTTTTAAGGCAGGCAAGGGATGCACTGTGCTGGAACTATGATCCACCTCCCGATTGTCATATGGCAACTTGTTTTCATTTGTTTTTGCTTCCATATATTGATGGTGTTCTTATGTTTATGGGAAGCTTTGTTAGGAGAGTGGCACAAGAGTTGAAGGTGCCCATTGGGAGTATGATTCTCCATACCTTATATGTTGTATGCTTCAAGAGAAACAATGGGAAAACCATGATTGCCACACTACATCTCTTGTCTTCTTGTGGGAGGAGCCATTTGGAGAACTTGAGTTCTTGGAGGGGGCACTTAATGAATGTTTTGTTTGGTGGGGTAACTTGGGCCATTCTTGAAGGCAGTGAAATTTCAGCCCAAGATCAGCAGCAGCCTCATACTTACCATAAATGGAGAGAGAAAAAACTTGGGTGGGAAAATCTAATCTCTCCATGCAGCCCTAATACATTGCATAAACTGGGGGTTGAGGATTTCTTTGATGAGCTACCTAGGATGGCTCATTTCATCTGGATGATAGCATGGGTATGGGAGTCTCTCATTGGGAATGAGATTCCCCATGTTTGTCGTCACTCCTACCTTGAGGAGGCCATTGTATAGTAAGAAGGTTTCCACTTACACCTTCCACCTTTTCATGATGTGAGCCACTTGGTTTTGCATACTTGGCAGGAGCTATTGGAGGGCACTTTGATTGTAGATTATCTTGAGCAGTGGTGGGGACTATTGATGAGGAGGCCACAAGAGGAGGAGGGGAGGAATTTTTCTCTCCCTTTATAGTTGCTTGAGGACAAGCAACATTTTGGAGGGGAGGACCATAATATTCCAAAAATTTAGCCTTCAACTAAATGGAATATTATAGTTTGTTTTATCACTAGGTAGGTGAATAAGTGGGTGGGGAGGCCCATAAGTCTCCTTAGCAGCAACGAAAAAAATTTAAGTGTGAAAGGAGACCTTTTTAGTAGCTAAATAAAGCACCTCCAAGTGTGAATAGGGGTTGGATCATGTTGATTCAGTCAACTTTGACCAAGTCAATAACGCTGTTATGGAGGAGTGGAGATTAAATGAGGAATAACATAGTTTTGGAGGGAGATTTATTTCATGAAGGAAATGACCTAATTGAGTGGGGCCAAGGGAAAGGAAGCTCATAATATATATAAGGAAGAGGATGGCAGCCATATGAGGTTATGTTTGAGATTATCATTTGATATTGTTCTGTTTAGACTTTTCTTCCTCTTGTTGTTCAACATGGTTGATGTGATGTTTAACACAAGGGTGTTCCTGATCAGGAATCCCTACCTCATCCTCAGGGAAGGAGAGGTTCTTTGGGCTGCATTTCCTCATTCCAAAATTCTGGCCAAGCTTCCTCCTTCAGCTACAATGCAATTTCTATTTAGAGTTGGGTTGTGTTGCAGGGTGCAGCAAAGGAGGATCACATAGAGCCATTTCTGGGCTTGTTTTTCAGTGGAGAGGTAGCCTATCCATTGGAGGATCAACAAGGAGGGCTCCTGGGCATATTTCCACATATTTTGCACTAGTCCAACCATCTACTGTCCCTCACAGCGCAGTCACAATTCTAAACTGCATTATTTTTGGAGGCAGTTGCTGGGAGGGTTCATTGAGCTCATCAGGAGGGTCTATTTCTGAGTAGAGGGATAAGCCTTGTATTTAGAAATACTATTGGAGGAGTACATCATCATTTCAGATCTGTCATAGCATCATTCTCTTCAGATCTAGTTTTCAGTGACATCTCAACCCCAGGGTTATTTGTCACATTGTATATTTCTTGGTATTTCTAGCAATATTTTCCGGGTTGGCTAGAAATCATGTATTAGAGCCCACATATTATTTTCTGGGCATTTCTTTTGTATCTATTAGCCATATTTCATTTATGTATGTTTATAGCATCATCTATACTGATATAGACAACGCTGTCACTGCTCTCCAACATTCTATATAGTTGCAGCAACTCATGTGTTCATTGTTCTGATCATTGGAGACTTGTTCTTATTGCTTGAGTGGCTTGACCCTCAAGATATTTTTGTATATTGTTGCTGATATCCTAATAAAATGATGGATGCATATTGATCCCTCTTATGACATGTTCATAATTGTTGTGTTTTACATTATTATGTCTTGTATTGCATGCTATTTCCATTTTTGAATATTACAATCCTTCTCCCCTTTTGCTTCTAAATGAGTTGCCTCAACACATACTTCATATATATTTGTAGGGTTAAACATGAGAATTGTGTGTCTCAAATAGCTATGTAATCCTCCTATGAATTTAAGGAGAGTGTCTTGTGAGGATAAATCTATACCCAAAATTAAAGCTCTTCTCATAAATTCTTAAGTATAACTTTGAACACTCTGACCTTTAGCTTGTCTAAAATTTTTCCAATCCATAATTGCATTTTTCATATAAGGGAATGGATAAAATTACCTTCTGAATGCAACTACAAAATCATTCCAAGAAGAGATAATTTTACCACTTTTCTTGATATCTTCCTGAGTTTTGGCCTCCCACCAAATGAGAGCTGCACTTTCTAATTGCAGAGAAGTAAGCTGAATTTTGGTATGAACATATTTGATCCTTTGTATCCTGCAATGCACTTCAATATGACGAACCCAATTATCCAATTTTTCAGCATTTACCTCTCCATTGTATGTAGGCAATTCAAATTTTATGTCAATATTTAACAAAGGAGTTTTAGCATGTCCCTTTGGATACCTTGGAGGAGTTTGTGATCAAGGGGTTGATGTAGAAGAGGATGAAGGTGAAGATGGAGGTGAAGGAGGAGGAAAAGGTGGAGGTAGAGGTGGTGGTTTAATTCCATTTTCTCCATTACCTTTCGGTGGATTTGAGCTCTCTCCTTGAAAACTTATGTTCCTTTCTTCAAACAAAAATTTCACCATTTCAAACATTTCAAAGAAATATTTTCTGAAAGTTCTCTCATCCTCAAACATTATGTCATGTCCTTCTTCACGTGTCGTGATTGGTGAAGCTTCAGGTGTTTGTGTCTTCTTTGAACCCAATTGACGATTTGGTTCTACAAGCACTTCTCCTCTTTTCAGCCTTAACCTTGTAAGCATCAGAAAACAATTGCAAACAAAATCAAACTTTTCAAAATAACAAGAGCTTTGATACCAAATTGATCTAAATTACAAACTTGAAGGTTTATGGAAAACTTGCAAGTAAAATTTATGTCTTATGGGCAATGGATCAAGTTTCAAAAGTAAATAAATTAGTTCTTTAAAGTCAGTTTGTAGAAAATAAATAGAGACCATTAAACCATACACAACAACATAGAATAACAAATTTATAACGAAGATCACCCCTCCTGGTCTATCTCTGCGGGCCGAGCTTCCAATGTTGTGATTCTTCAATTAAGTGATAAAATATGTAATTACGTAGGTTTACAGTGCTCAAAACACAAAAATAATGTCTCCAATTGTTTTAGAAGATCTAAAAACCCCTATCTGGGCTCTTGTTAGGCTCAAAAATGCCAAAAACTCATGAAGTTATGGCTCCTGGAAGTTTTGCTGCAAATTGTTCTACACATTGGAAGAATTGGCTAATTGTCATACATTTTCCGCCCTTCTGCAACCCGCTGAGTGATAATTTCGCATGGCGCCTATGAGATTCATGTCGACAAAAGTGAAAATTTTTAGACAGTTAAAATTACCAATAAATTTATGCGCCTGAATTTCGGCCCTATTGGTGGTGTTATGGAAGTAAATCCTCTCTATGGACAGAGACGATCCTTCTAGCCGTAGAGTGGGTCTAGTAAAAAAAGGACAAACTAGAGTGTAGGTTCCTAATTACTAAATGAAATAGATGAGGTAGATCCACCTACCTGGAGTCCAACGCTTTCGTCATGGCTGTTGTAGTGGTGGCCTCTCGATTCATGTCTCGACAAGTCACGATCCTTTCGCAGCGATACTTGGATACCTGCACAAGATCAACAAACAAGCGCAGCATACGAAAAAATAATATCATTCATAATTACTGACCAGTCAAGGAGGGCTAAGCATGTTGCATCAATAAACTCATCAACACGACATGGGAACTAGAAAATAGTTATACATATGTATTAATAGAAGAAAGAGTTACAACCAAGCCTTGACATCGCAACCTCCTTCAGCGGGGTTCAATTGAAGTGCGTCTTGATGAATGTCAGGGAATTTGGACAGGATGCAGGCACAAGCTCTCTCAATAAGGAACTCTTCCGTTCTATCTTTCCTAGCAAAGCAAATGAAAATCTCTCCAACATTTCTGCTATAATATCTTTAGTTCAACTAGCTTCATCAATAGAGGATGGCTATATTTATAGAGAGAGAGGAGGAGATTGGGATCCCTAATATGGTGGAAGGGAGGCCTTATCCATTGGGAGGTTTCCCCAAAAGGTGGAAACAAGAGGCCGAAGGAGGAAGGTCGTGGTTTTTCAGTCGAACCACTCCCTATGACTCATCCACGAAGTTGTTATGATTGAAACTTCGCCTTTATTTTAAAAAAAAATTCCATAAACAGATTGGCGCGGGCAGCTAACTGAGACAGAGCACTAGCTGGCGTAGGGGTGAGTGTTAATCTGCCTCATCGGCGCGAGGGCATAACGGGCTACCAACGCCAAGGCAAAAACAAGTGTTTTTAGTGGTTTGTTCAGGAAATGGTCAACAGATGGAATGTTGTTCTCATGGTAAGGGATGAAATGATGGTACTTGTAAGGAATGGCACTTTATTTTGATCACATAAATGAGCCTCCAATGCGCGAGATGGGGATTGTAGGGACAGTGAAAAAATGTTGTGTAACAGATTCCCCCTAAAGCATGAGGTCCGAGGGAGAGGAAGGGGTGAAATGCTTTACGAGAACGCGTTCGAACCAAACATCGCTGTCGGAAGACCTACAATTACAAGTACAACATATATCTCTGAGATATGAACATGTGGCATGGGTGCAACCATCCATAATAGAGTACATGTATGAATTGAGATCCAAGGTATGGACGCAACCATCCAGCAGTAAGGATCAAAAAATAGACTCAAGTATGGTCGCAACCATCCAATCAAAAGAGTCATGCAACAAATCATGATACACCATAATATTCCGCAACCTAGATTTTATCAGACAAAACCTAGGGTCTTGCGCTTCCATCTCGACTCGAACAAGTACAAATTCAAGCATTCAAATATGTGAGCTGAAGTCGAACATGCTAGAAATTCACTTGATTACCAGCCAACGATGAAAGCTGTTAACAAGTGCGAGAGAAACCACTAATAATGATAATGGCTCTCAAGGTACAATAGGTACAATCCACAGAATGTGAACAGTGAGCCAGCGTCGAACACTCGCAGAATCACTCGATTGAAGGCCAATGATGTGAACCTATCGTCGAATGCGAAGAACCTGCCATTGAGGAATGCAGGCTTCAAGGTACCGGTAGGAAGTCTCTAGACCAACTTCCTGGATAATGAGATGAAGTTGACAGGAAGTGACTTGGTTGACGGAGGGCCATAATGTTTCCCACATCATCAAAACGAGACAAAAGAACATAATGATAGTAAACCAGGACCAACAAAGAATTAGAGGGAGGTTGAAAACTGCAGAGGCAAACTTCTTTTGAACATACCAACGACATGACTCTAGATTTGGAAGTATTTGACATCAAGAGATCTGAGGTCATGGTGACGTGGCAAAGAGCAGGTGAGAGGTCAAAACAGATTACCCAAACCCATGGAGGCAAAATATGACGAAATGAGATGTCCCCAACCTGACACGAATGCAGACGAGTGTCATGTTCAAGAGCGACATACTGCTGACCCAACTAAAATCTGGTTCAATTTTCCCCCACCATTTCTGGCGAGTACCCCAATTATTTTTGGAAACAAGCTTGAAGGGGATAATATATGCTTGTGCTCTAAGTTTGTCTTTTGGAAAAATCCAACCTAGTACATTTTACGAGCCCTAGGAAGGAGAAACTCGATGAACATCATGGTGACGATGTCCAATGCCATCAGGTTTTAACGAGTTTGACAAAGGAAGAAATCGACGTCTTTTCATGTTTAGAGAGTTTGAAAAGAAGCAAAGAAGAAAACTCCAGCCTGTCCCTTTTCATAAGTAGTCTCTCAGATCCGAAAAGGAAGAAAACAATATCTGAAAGAACCTCTTAGTCACGATAGGCTAAGGTATACCTTTTTTCATAAATAATCTATCCCAACCCGAAAAAGGGGTAAACTTTTACTGGGTAGAAATCGTTTCACATCCATTTAACAAGTTCAAAACGACAAGAGTCTCGACAATATTTTCAGTTTTAGAGAGTCAGAAAAGGGCTGAAAGATGACTCCAGTAGTGATTTTTTTGTATTTTTACTGAGTCCGAAAAAGTATAAAATACAACTTGTGGCTTCATCACTATCGCATTAAAGACCTGTGGCTGCACAAGAAACAAACGTGAAACCCATTTCTGAAAATAACATAATGTAATAATCGAAAAAATGTCTTAAAACCTAATTAGGGTTCTAAAAAGTTATAAAATGCCAAAAATGGTAAAAAATAATTACTTTTCACTTTTACCTCTTGTGGAGCAATAATGACCGGGAAATCTAGCACACCAATCTCGAACTATCAAGCCTGTGTAAGAGCCGACATCTTTCCCCCACATTTTAAGCATTATTTATGTACCTGCACCTAGTTTTGATTTTTGAGGGGGAAATTGTGAAACTAGGGCACCCACGGTCGTATGTGTTTCGAGCACTACCACGCCAACCACCCGATTTTCTAAACTTGGCGCCTTATCGCGCGAATGTTTTCAAAAACAATCATGCCAACCATGCAAACTTCTGAAAAATTCTCAATGCAAAAAATCAAGCCTAAATTTCACAAATTTCAGCTTTGGATTTGGATAATAATGTCCATATGAACATATTTGCAGGTGAAAGAGTGACAAAATGGTGATAGAGTGGAAGGAACGAGAACATAGTGAAGAGGATGAGCTTTCCATGGGAAATGCAAGATGCATGGAAGCTCTCAGAGACTTTGGACTGAAAAATTTCTTCATGACACCGTGCCTCAGAGGTCAACCAGAGCTGCTGCAATACTTGATCAACATCTGGGATGAGGATCAGAAAAAAATCATTCTTCGAGATCAGGAAATCGAGATTGATGTTTCTGATATTTATTTCATAACAGGACTATCACGAGGGGGGGTATCACTGATCTTGACCGACACCCAGCCCACCATGGAGAGCATGGGCATTGTGATTAATAGGGTATGCCCAGGAGCACGGAAAGGATAAAAATGTGGGAAAGTGGACATTCAGACTATCCCTGGATTTAACACTATGGGTAGTGATACACACGATTACACGAGCTACAGGAACGCAAGCACTGCACGAAGCAGCAAAAACACAGTTACTTCTTGCTGTAGACTGCCTGACACCGACCATCGACAACTAGGCAGAGGCAGTAACAATCAATATAAAATGTCAGCTAACAAAGTGCAAGAAGACCAAATTGAAACAATTTGGTTATGGGTCCATCCTGGTATCGTTCATTCTGGAATGATTACCAATATTTCAGCGTCAGGAGGTGATAGTCCCAACACCACCAGCACTAGAACCACGGATGGCTCGATGGGCATATTTGATACCAAGGTCAGGGGGCAGTCAACTGATGTCCTGGAGACCATAGTTCTTTGATTGGCTCCGCCAATAGTTGATCGTCGTGGAGGACTAGCCCTACTCTGGCACAGATTTCATTGGTTATCCGGACCTCCCACTCTGAAGTGAACAAAGTTCCTTCTTAAGTTGAATACTCCAAAACACTTGGAATACAAATATATCTATGAGGATAAAAAAATTATATTATAAAAGATATGAGATTGAGATAGATGATTGAATGTTACAAATGAGTCCTTCTTATATACCTACGCAGGTGCCTCTTCACGAAAGGTCATTTCTTATCAGACATGGCCTTTCAACCTAATTACTAATTAACTAATTATCACTATTTACATTATTTTATTCATCACACACTCTCGGAAGGAGAGGATTGGGATGAAGCACTTGGTAAGACTCATTTTTAATTTTATGAGTATTATGATTTTTTTGGTATGTATGTTCTGACAATTAATCCATGCATTTGCAGATGTAGTCCCAAAGAGACCTGTAGGTATGTCTCTTATAGTGAGGCGAATACATCGTGATTTTGATGTTGCCCCTTAAGGTGAGGAGGAGGAGATCATGCACAACTTGGAGGGAATCACTTTGGGGTCCCAGACTATGCACGTTTCGATGATGTTCCTCGTGTATATCAAAGACAAATTGTAGGGGTGTCAAAACGAGTTCACCGCTTACTGAGGCGGCTTGTATAGGCAGTGACATGCTATCATGATCATCATGTCGATTAGACACCTAGGATTTTATTTTTCCATTTTGTTGTGAGACATGGTGCCTTAGGATGTAACAGAAACACACATATTTTTTGAAAATTATGGTGCACACTGATGCAAACATTCGAGATATATATATACATCTATTTTCCTATTTGATATCAGTCTCTCATGTGATGATGATTTTACAGATTATGCAAATGTCTATCCAATACAATGTTAGCCATTGTATCAGTTAATGCATTCATTTGTCTAGGAATATGTTGATATGTGATATAATAAAAATGTCTTTCCAGCAAATGAACACGTAAATACAATCTTAAAATGTGAGGGTTTCTAACTGAATAATGCCCATTAAGTTGAAGAACAACAAGCTGAGAGTCTAGACTTACAAGCAACACCCTAATTTCGAGGGTAATCGCCTCGGTTAATAGTTCAATGACAACACTATATTTAGCGACATTGTTTGTAGATTGTCCTAGACAAATATGTTGCAGGTATATCAACTCACTAGCAGGATCATAAATCACCCAGGTTGCCAAAGACAAGTTCCAGGTACTGCGAGAAGCACCATCCGAAAAACCGACATAAGGGGTAATAGACATCTGCACAATAAGCAACGACCCAATAAGTAAGAAAACACTCGCAAAACACACCAAGCCAAAAATGTACAAAAAAAGATAAAACCCATTTAAGGGAGTGATCCAAGGATGACCTTAAGTAATGTGAAATGAAATGAGATCATAGGCCCCATTCTTCAAAATACGTTTAACAATGTAAGGCCCATGCCACATGGGTTGAAACTACTCCAGCTTATCATGAGCTTGATCGTACAGAAGGATGAGGTCTCCTTCTACAAAAGAGCGAGGGGAAACTGATTTGTCAAAATGGGCTTTGACTCGCTTCTTCTGTGCTTCGATGACTAAAGTAGCAAAGCGGTGAGTTTCATCCAGCCTCTCTAAGTAGAGAAGACACTCTTCTTCAGGTGAAGTGTTGGGTAGTAATTCAACAACCAACTTGAGCAAAGATATTTCACACTCAATCGGAAGGGTAGCTTCCAGACCGTAAACAAGCTAGAATGAAGTGAATCTGGTTGCATCCTTGACTGAGGTTCTGTATGCCCAGAGAGCCGAAAATAACATGAGATGCCAATTGGATTTATGGATCCTAATCGTAAATTGCAGCATAGTGACCAAAATTTTGTTCACAGCTTCAACTTGGCCATTGGCCTGAGGATAGTACGACGTTGAGCTGTCGTGACGCAAGCCCAACCTGGAGGTTAACTCCGCCACCATATAATGCCGAAAATGGGAAACATGATTGGTAACGATGGCTTGAGGGACACCAAGCCTAGAAATGATGTGATTGAATATGAACTGAGCGACTGTCTTACCATCAACGGCAAGTGTAGGCATTGCTTCAAACCATTTGGTGAAGTAGTCAACGACCATGATAATATAAGCATACCCCCTCGCTGAGTGAGGGTTACACGTCATAAAATCGATGCCCCACACCGCAAAGGGACCAACGGTGATGACAGGGTGGAGATGTGCAGGCGACGCGTGCATCTTGCGCTGATAGATCTGGCAATCATGACATTTACGGACAACAACAATGCAATCCTTGAAGATAGAGGGCCATAAATACCCATCACGAAGAATCTTCTGTGCAGTGGCATAACCAAACATGTGACCGCCACAGGAGCCACTGTGGAAATTATTTAGAACTTTCTCAGCCTCCTGGAAGGTCAAACACCGACGGAGAATGGAATCTACTCCGACATGGTAGAGTGTATCTTCGACTATATGATAAGGTTGCGACTAATGACGGATGCATCAGCGAGCATCCTTTGTTAACTCAGATATGAAAGTAGAAGTCTGAAGATATACGATGATATCACTGTACTAAGGATCGAGGGTAGAGATCTGAAAAAACGTATCGTTTGGAATGCATTCTTCAGAACCAGACGAAGCGAAATTAGAGGGAAGGGAGCAGATCAAATCAGCAAAGACGAGTGATTTATTTGACTTGGCAGTAGTAAACACCAAATCAAACTCTTGGAGTATGAAAATCCACTTTGAGTATTCCCCCCCAGCAATTGTCGAGACAATATATAGGTCATGGGGTTGCACTCTGAAATCACAGTCACAATACACAATAGGATATAATGACGAAAATGTTGAACTACTTGCACTGGAGCTAACGCTAGCTTCTCGACATGAGAATAGCGTGTTTTGATATCAATAAGGTTACGAGAGAGGTAATAGATAACATGCTCATCATCGTCATCATCGTATTGAACCAAAACCATGGCAATTGTGCTGAAAGCGACAGCTAAATAGAGGGAAAAATCGCGATGATAGTTTGGAGGGCACAATAGAGGAGCGTGGAAAAGCAACATCTTTAATGTGTCAAAAGACTTCTGAGCAATCTCATCCCAGAGGAATGGGACACCTTGCTTCAATAATCACGTAAATCCTTTAGCTACTTTGACATAGTTAGGTATAAAACGACGTAAAAAATTAGCCTTCCCCTGCAGACTCTGCAGTTGATGTAGTGAAGATGGAGAGGGGAGATTAATAATAGCCTCGACTTTGAGTGGATCAAGGCGAATCCCGTCTTTGGACACGATAAACCCTAAAAGTCTACTGGAATCAACGTAGAAGACGCATTTGTGTGGATTAAGCCAGATATTGTAGCGTCGACAATGAAGAAAAATCTGACGAAGATGGTCAGGATGGTCCTTACGCTTAGCTGAATGAGCTGGAAGGTCATCCAGATAAGGTTCAATAATGTGTTTAATATCGTGAAAGGCGTATGACATCGCTCATTGAAAAGTGGCCCCAAAGTTCTTCAAGCCAAAAGGAAGTTTCTTATACGCGAAAGTACCCCAAGGATAGATGAAAGCGGTCTTATGTTGATCAGTTGGGAGAATGTTAATCTGGTTATAGCCAGAAAATCAGTCCATTGGGGAAAATATCTCACTCCCAGCACAGTCATCAATGATCTGATCAATAAAGGGAGTAGGATAATTATCCTTGGGACAGGGCCGATTGATGTCACAATAATCAACACAGACTCGAATGGTACATGTTTCTTATCTATAGGGAAAATGTTGGATACCCATTCTTTCAAGGGAATTGGGAAGATGAAACCAGCGTTGAGAATTTTTTCAACTTCACGTTTAATGGCGACGACTTTCCAAGGGTGCACAGGATGAAGGCGCTGACGAACAGGCTTTGAACTAGGGTAGGTAGGAATCTCATGCACCACGATATTGGGATCAATTCCAGGAATTTCTTCATAGGACCATGCAAAGACGTCACGAAACTCGCGAAAAATACTAGCATAAACCTGAAATTCATCTGAAGAACAGGTGACCCTGAGATGGATGTTCTCGACAATTCCCGGTTTGACAGAAATTTCAATAGGAATCGTTTGCGTAATGTTACTCAGATTTCCCTTCGAAAACACTTCATGTGTCAGAATAGGCTTTTGAAGTGGAGGATAAGGAACCTGAGATGCAAACCCCTCAAGACACGTAGACATGGCCCCGAGGCTAGGCATGAACGAGGAACGACGATGACCATCATTCCACGACAAATCCTCGAGAGACATAGTTTCCACGATGGTTTCATCGGAAGGAAATATCTCTCGCAAGGGATCTGATGAATCTGAATCACTAAGCCAAGGGGATTGAGAATAAGCGTCGAGAGACATGCTCGAAGGAGCATGATCAGAAGGTGGAGGATTCGAAGCTGCAATAAGTAAGTAAATCCAGTGGAGTTTCCAATTTGTTATAGAAATAAATCCTCTCTGTGGACAGAGACAATCCTTATAGCCCTAGAGTGGGTCTAGTAACAAAAGGACAAACTAGAGTGTAGGTTCCTAATTACTGAATGAAATAGACGAGGTAGATCCACCTACCTGGAGTCCAATGCTGTCGTCGTGGCTGTTGTAGTGGTGGCCTCTTGATTCCTGTCTTGACAAGTCACGATCCTTTCGCAGTGATACTTGGATACCTACACAAGATCAACAAACAAGAGCAACATACGAAACAAAAATCTCATTCATAATTACTAACCAGTCAAGGAGGGCTAAGCATGTTGCATCAATAAAACTCCTCAAAATGACATGGGAACCAAATAATAGTTATACATATGTATTAATAGAAGAAAGAGTTACAACCAAGCCTTGATGTCACAACCTCCTTCAGCGGGGTTCAGTTGAAGCGCATCTCGATAAATGTCAGGGAATTCAGACAGGATGCAGGCACAAGCTCTCTCAATAAATAACTCTTCCATTCTATCTTTCCTAGCAAAGAAAATGGAAATCTCTCCAGCGTTTCTACTATAATATCTTTAGTTCAACTAGCTTCATCAATGGAGGATGGCTATATTTATAGAGGGAGAGGAGAAGGTTGGGATCCCTACTATGGTGGAAGGGAGGCCTTATCCCTTAGGAGGTTTCCCAAAAAGGTGGAAACAAGAGGCCAAAGGAGGAAAGCCGTGGTTTTTTAGTCGAACCACTCCCTATGACTCATCCATGAAGTTGTTGTGATCGAAACTTCACCTCTATTTAAAAAAAAATTTCCATAAATATATTGGTGCGGGCATCTAATTAAGATAGAGTGCCAGATGGCGTGGGGCTAGTGTTAATCTGCCTCATTGACGTGAGGGCATAATGGGCTACCAACGCCAAGGCAAAAATAGGTGTTTTTAGTGGTCCGTTCAGGAAATGGTCAACAGATGGAATATTGTCCTCATGGCAAGGGATGCAATGATGGTATTTTTAAGGCATGACACTTTATTTTTATCATAGAAATGAGCCTCCAATGTGCGGGATGGGGATTGCAGGGACAGTGACAAATGATGTGTAACAATGGTCATATGGACCATGTGGTTGGGGGCTGGGCTAATCGCCTGCCCTTGCCACTCGGCACCTTCCACCAATCACCATGGTCACATGTTCCCCATAAGGCTAGGGGCCGAGGCTAACAAACCACCCCCGCCAAGATGGCTCCATCATGTTTCGCCGGTGGTTACATGGGCCAAAATGGGACCAGGGCCAAGTCATTAACTTCCACCCATCCAGCTGGAGCACCCGCTCACTTTGCCATGGTCTGGTGACTTTCATAAAACCCATGGTTAGGGCTTAGAGCCTCGCCCCTGATCCATCGGCTCCCAAATGTTTGTCGTCTGGTTCTATGGAATGTCGCCATGACCATGGGTCGGGGCTAAGCCCCGATCCCCCTCCTCTGCTCATGACACAGTCATGTGGGAGTGATGGTGACTAGGGGATAGATCCTAGTCCTGATCCCTTCCCCCAATGGCACAATACATAAACTTTATAATAAAGTTTCTAACCTGATATAAAAAGCAACATGTGAATCGGAGTTGGTAAAGGCTTGGCAGGTTGGACAATAGGTTTCAGGTTTGATCCCGCTCGGCCTATGTGCCAACCTCACAAAATTTTGGACAACCTAAAGGTGCCACATGGTAGTCTATGATTGGGCCACGTGGCATACTCCAATTGGTCCACAAAAAAAAACATCCACCAATGAAAATCAAACAATTGGACAAACCAAAACATGACACTTGTTAGAGCTTGATTGGTCCTTGAATTGATGGTACACCCAGTCAGCATGTTGACATCAACAATATAGATTTCCCAGTCAACATCCCTGCAATTTTTTTAGTTGTTGAACCAAACAATCAGAACATCATAACTTGAGCATACGATATCGGTTTTCAGTGATTCAAGTGGCATTGGATTCATAACAGTGAGCACTATGATCTAAAACTAGTTTCAAGCATTTTTGAGCACTTTTCTTATCCCCTAGCTAAATAAGAAAATATTGAAAGGTATGTAACTAAGAACCAACAAAAATATAAGAAGAATGTGGATTTATTGAATAGGATAAGACAAAAAAAACTCGATATGAGAAAATAGTACGAAAGGAAAATTCAACAACTTCAGCAAGGATCAAAGGACATGTTCATTGTAGTTCCCAAACAATCACAATTGTCCATAAAAGGAAAGGGACACTCTTCTTCTTAAGAGGAGGGCTTGTAGAATCCTCCGAAGCATCCTCGAGTTTCAGAATAACAATTTTTAGGTTTTGTATCTATGTAGACACATTTCAACATGTAATATATATATATATATATATATATATATTTTATTAACATACATTATATATCATTATATTTTTTGTTAACATGCATTTTTGAATAAACTGCTAGTCTCTTTTGAGGACTTACTTTTATATCTCCTTCATCGATTTTTTTATCTGGTTGTGGTCTCACTAAGATCTAGTTACTCTCATTTTTGGACAATGTAATGGATTTTTATAAGCTAATAACTTATTGAACTGAGAAATCCATGCTATGGAATGTACTAAATTTCTATTTGAAATACAAAATATGTCTTCTTTGCATGGTATAAAAAATTTACAATATTATTAGTGCATCATATGGAAAAAATTACCATAGGGTGCCTAAAAAGGAAATGCGGGGGTTCTGGAGTTGGAGGTGTAATTTTTAACCAAAATAGTAAAAAAATCCTATCTTATGCCTGGGATTGGCACTACCTCAATTAATTAGGAAAATATGTGGGTTGTTTGGAAAGATCTCTCCATTATTCTCCAACATGGTTTTTTCTATTGATAATAAAATTTCATAAAGCTTACATGAGATACAAATTTGTCAACATCAAAACAAAATAATTGCATAATAAAATTGTATATATCAACATCACCAGGAATATAATCCACATATCCTTATCTCACCAAACAATTCCTTCTAAGACTAACATAATAGCACAAAAATAAGGGCTTCAAGTTTCAATAAATTATCAACTCCAACTCTAACATTCCAAAGTATCAAGCAGAAGACATAATGTCTTTACTTCGTTAGTAAATAAACAATGTACAATTTGAATCCACAATATTTTCCAAGAAATGAACCCTTGGTGTGCATTTTAGTGAAGCAAGGCAATTTCGGCTCGCTTGATAGAAATGCACGCCCAACCTTAATTACAAGGCCAAATTGAATGATTAACCTTGGAGAATATTTTTTTACTCATAAAGAACATTAATACAATTAAATGTTTCTAAAATTTTCCATGGAAAAGAATTTTACTTAGGCTTAGCGACATATTTCAATTTGTTTTATAATTTAAATTAATGAACAAACTTTGCGTACTTGTAGCCTAATGGTTTGCATTTACATTGTTTTACATATACAATATATGTAATTATATTTTTTAATAATTGCATATATAATGTATTATTATTCAATACTCCATTCTAGTTCAATCTGATTCTAACCAATAAGATGACAACACCTCTAAACCATTATCAACCAATAAATGATCACTAACCATGCTAACTCTTCTCCAAGTAATCCTAATTTTTTCTACCAACAATTCATACAAAATATTGAGAAATTTAAGGATATTTCAATAGGTAATTTGTATTGACGCAAATAATACTAAAGCATTTCAAAGGTTGGGCCACAAAAAACATCATTTTAAAAACATGGATTACAAATAATTCTAAAAATTTAGAAGTCTTGCTCATTAACATTTTGTATGCAACAGTGTCATCCATTTCATCATTGTCAATGTTCATATGTTCTTTCAAGTATTTAATATAATGATCATCCTCATCCTGAACTGCATCATATTCATCATCATTGGAATTTGACTGCAAACCATCTATATTGTTACTAGATCTATTTGGATCATCATTTTGTATACCATCCATATTGTTGTCTTCTATAACATCATATAACTCTAGATTTTTGCCTTCTTGTGCCTGAACATAACCATCTTCAACATCATCATAGATTTCAATCTCTTCGATGTTCTCTAATTCCTCTCTCTCATTTTATTGGCCATCATTGTTCTGCTCATTATCTACTACTGCATCTTCAAATACATGCCTTAATCTCGGATCATAATGTATGAAAAATATCTATTTCGAGTCCAAAATATCTTCATATAAAAATACCTACACATGAATGACATACATATATTAGACCTATGTTATAACAATTTTACAGTTTAATAAACACACACACACACACACACACATAATCACTATTATTTCTTGTTCGAGTTAAAGAAATACCCGTTCACAATGAATTGGTAGAATATAAGGCTCCTTATCCTATGGTATGAAACTTGTGGAATCTAGAAAAAATAATCCACTATGGGTATCATTTCTTCGTGTCCTCTCAAATGCTTCATACCATCTACACTTAAAAATACACCATTTAAAAGAGCGGTAATCCAACTCAATAATTTGTTGGATTTTCCCAACATATTGTAGATTCTCTTCAATAATATTCTTATCTTTTGAGCTTGATCAACCGAATTGCTTGAAATAAACCATGATGTCACAATAAAAGGATTTCCTCTTTGCATCTACACTTTCTACACAATACTGTCGACCATATGCCCACATTGCAGGATATTTGCTCTCCTGTGAAATACCATTTATTTCAGTGAAAACAAATATAATGATGAATATTAAAATAGTTAGCAGTGTTAAAATTGTAAAGAAAGAACATTTTGTAAAATTCCAATTGTACCTTTCTTTCACATCCTCTACACAAGTTGATTTCATATTATTTTGTGTTTAATTCTATATCTGCATCTTCTATTTGATTTTGAATTTGATTAATAACTTATCATTATTTTGGCACTCGCTCATTTAGAGCTCTACCACTTATAATTTTCTGGGGTGTTTGGATGGGCCACAACAAAGCCATTTTACAGGACTTAATATCTGTCCCTAATAAAAAAATGACTGAAACCCACGTTATAATGGCCCATTTCCCTCAAGAAAAATCCATCTCTCCCCCTATAATTATTCTAGATGAATCCCCTAATACCAAAAAGTCTTGTGGCATATTTTGAAGGTGCTTCTAATGACACAACTAAAAAAAATGGTGGTGGTTATGTGATTTTATTGTCTATTACTCATTCATTTCATGCAAAAATGGGTTTCGGTTCGCGAACAAACAATCAGGAAAAGTTATCGACATGTAAAAATTCAATGGGTTTTTCCAAAGAAAAAGGATGTACCCAAATTCAAGTTATGAATATTCAATGCTTGTTTTATATTAGTTAAATAAATATCAATTTTACATGAACCTTTCCTTAAGTCATATCTTGGAATATATATGGCGGATAAAAGACTCAATTATTTTATTTGAATGTTCTCATATTTATAGGGAAAGGAATGGGATGGCTGACAAACTTTCAAAATCTGGTTTAAATTTGGAATAGGGTCTTTGGCATATTTAGGAGCAACGAGAAGATTCTACATATGAATTCTATCATCGTCCATTCATAGAACATGCCATACAAAAATATTTTTTTTTTTAATTTCGATGAATTTATCAAAGGTATATGTTTATACATTGTATGTTGATTAGGTGCATATCCACAATTTTTCATCGGGATGGGAACATACTCTTTTTATGTTGTTTTTTATTTTTGGGAAGTTATCATACATGAAAAACTCTTGGCTCAATTAGACTTGAGCCGATTTTTTTCTATGAAAATACATAGCATCGATTTGAAAACCCGATTTGTATTCAAGCAATGCACCCGAGGTGATTTTGTATCTTTTTTGAAATAATGAAAATTACAACTTTTTTCCTGGAGAAAAAAGTTGTATCATTATTTTATTTAAAACCATCATACTATAAAAAAAGTTGAGATATACATCAAAATAAACCCACCAAAAATACTAAAAATAGTAACCATGCCCACTGACCCAGTTGGTACTCAAAGTTGAATTACTAAAAATAGTAAGTATTGGAAAAATATCTCGAAATCATTTCAGAAAAATCCAACATGCTCATAATCCCGATGAGATCTCAACTAACCATCAAACCTCGACAAACTCCTGGATTATTTTCCTCCAAGGCTCAACAATCCTAACCCAATATCCTATAAGAACCAACTAATAGGCTATAGGTCCACCAAATCCACTAGTTAGGAAGGGGACATTACAAGAACTTACCCCTACCACTTAAGAAATTGAATAGACTATCCGTCCATTTACTTTTAGGATAAAATACCAAGGCATGAATTAGGCTTATGCATGCCATTTTCTAATTTTGGATTATATTCCATAAGGTCACTTATGGAATATTATATTATTTATTTGACTTAGGAACCATGTATTGGCTCTAACCCCTCACCTTTCCCTCTTGTGAAGTTGCAACTGCCATCTCTTGTGTCTAACTCGGTCTAAGAAATGGTGTATTTTATTAACATCAATGTGATTTCATATTATATCATTAGGCTCAATGTTTTTTAAGCACATAGGCTCTTTGACCTTAAACACACAGAAAATCTAGCCTCAAAACAAATAGACATACATATGTTGGCCCAAAAAAAATAAAAATAAAAATAAAATAATACACACACACACACACACACACACATGGGCACACAAGATTGATACAACTTGCCTCACTAGCCTATTATGCTATATATAAACACATAGAAAGAATCATCTTTGGGGTATTATAGCTTGTCTCACATGTAGTCCATATATATAATTAAATCCATGAACTTATTCCTAGATTATGTTTATATCAACCATTGTATAAATTTGTTGATGAACCCTACTCCCAATTAATTGTGAATCTTAAAATTTTGGAAATCATGTTGATACGTGCATCTTGGGCATGGTAAAGCATGTAGATCAAGTTTCTTTTAATTGATCAACAAAACATAACAGTTATCGTTGTAAAATAAATTTAAACCAATCAAATCTAAGTGATTGAACAATAGAAGTACAAAAGGAATTAAGTGATTGAGTGTGTATGGGAGATTTCAATCCATGTTGTATAATATTATAGAGAAAATAAAGTGCACTAACAAATTTACAATAGTTAGTATGAGCATGTCAATATGCAGTAAATTAATAAAAAATCATTGAGTAATGAACAATCTAAATAGTAAAAGAACCACGATACCCAATATTTCTTAATTACATATGTGATTATCAATACAAAGAGTAAGCTACAAAATTAACAAGGATCAAAGCATTATGAGATAATGTTGTGATTGTGATCATATAAGAGAATTAATAATAGCTCAAGGGGTTATATCAATTGGTTATTTCTAGTGTTTTATTTTTTTTCATTGAGCTAGTTTCATGTTGGAAAGTTCCCACTTTGAATCTATCTAGGAGGTGCATTAGTCTATCTCAACGGGTTTACTATGGTTTTTATCCATGAATGTGGAGAAACATCCATTGGGTTTCCATGTGAGTTAATAAAATAATGAATAAATTATGATATGGAACCTTTATTGATGAATACACACACATCTTCACAATTGGAGAGTCAAATGCATTAGTGGAGGCAATCCATAGCGATCAACATTATGTGAAGTGTTTAGGTACCATGATATCCTCAATACCTGGAATCAAGTCAACAATATCATGTGTGACTTGCTCCAACTTGATCAACCTTATTGGTTGATTGCACGATTCCTCTAACCTATGAGATGTCATGGATGAGGATTGCCAAGTTTTTAATGAGGTGGCAAGTAAATCATATTTTATTTGTAGGTCAAGCTACAAATATGTGGATTGCATGTTGGAGTTTTATTAATGATGCATCGGAGATGATAGACTAACCAAGTTACCCTAATAAAACTCAAGTATGTTAGTGCTCTAGGTACCACCA
Source organism: Pinus albicaulis (assembly GCA_034641835.2). Lineage (NCBI taxonomy): Eukaryota > Viridiplantae > Streptophyta > Pinopsida > Pinales > Pinaceae > Pinus > Pinus albicaulis. Next base: position 1,563,402,168 of record CM076575.1, on the reverse strand, counting down.
AACAATTCAAGACCATTATAACACAAGGTATAAATGGTTTCTCAACCACACTAGAGATCAGGTATGTAACTCCATTTAATAATTGTTGCATCTCAAATATGTGTAAGATCAAGGTACCTTAAAGGAAATGAAGTATGGAGGGATAAATAAGATAAAGTAGAATAGTATGCATACATATAAGGATAATATTCTCCATATCTATACAAATCACTATGACTAATGCATTTTTATTGTGTGTCATGTTAGTTTTGGTATTTAGGTAGGTCCCTTAATGAATCTCCAATGATATTGAAGAAGGTGGGATCCCTTAATTCAAAAGTATACAAGAATTTTTAAGCCATAAAGCTATGGTATGTATGTGCTCTAAAATTAGGTAAAAAATTGCATGTCATTTGAAGATGGTGATGCCATTGCATTCCCCCAAAACCATGGTCAAAACCAAGTTAAAGATGATTAAGGCATTATACCCCCTTGATTCATGTGAACAAATGGAGTATAATATGAAATATATTCCTAGGTACTCCTTTCCCACTTTTTAAGTTCCACCTTTTGAAAGTGTCATGTTTGGAATTAACCTATAATATCCCTCTATATGTATATAATCACTTTTTTTTTTAAAAAGGCTGGGAACAATGATTTCTTTCATACCTGATTTGTTTATTTTTATCACCAGTCCCATTGCTTTTGAGGTTGCCTCCTTGATTTTTTCATAGGGGTTGTATTTAAGCAGGGAGGTGGGTTTATGGCACTTGAAGGGTTTACAAAGTTTGTAAGAGGTGTTACAACTATCAAATTAGTATATGACATAGACAGTTAAAATAAGTCCGATTAATAAGGCTTTCATGATTATTAAGGATAATTTGAAAGAGAAAATCTTAGTGGATAGTTGTGTTTCGAGGCGGTGAATACGTAGCTTGCATAGAAGAAATGAATTCCAAACCCACCCAATGATATTAAAAATCATTTAATTTAGGAAGGTCAGGCTTCCCTAATAGGGTTAGGTAAGGGGTACATGAAAAACTAATAGGTAAATTAAAGCACCTAAGTTCCACTAAATTAAGTCCCTCATTTCGACTATATGCAAGGTGAGTATGCATACCTATTTTGGATGATTGATGTGTATTCTAGATTTAGCTTCCATGTCTAGCCTATAACCATTATCCTTTTACTTTACTCTTTGCTCCGTTTTTTATCACCCTGCAGCCAGATTACTTGACTCTTCACATGCCATTCATTTTATTTATGATTGACAAATTATATTTTTTTATCCTCCAATGTATTGATATAATTTTTGTAGTGATTTGAAAGGTATCCATGTCCTTCACCTTGGTAGTAGAGATTTAGCTTTGTCTCAGTTTCCTCTAATACTCTTTCATCCTTATCTTTTTTTTTTTTTCATTTGGATTATATGCAAGGTGAGTATACATACCTGGTTTGGATGATTCATGTGCACTCTATATTGAGCTTCCACGTCTAGCCTAGCACCATTATCCTTTTCCTCTACTATTGGGTCCATTTTTTATCACCCTACAACCAAATTACTTGACTCTTCATGTGCCATTCCTTTTCTTTATTGAGTAAAATTTATATTTTATTATCCTCCAGTGCCTTGATCTCATTTTTCTAGTGATTTGAAAGGAATCCATGTCCTTCACCTTGGTAGTAGAGATTTAACTTTATCTCAATTTCCTATAATACTCTTTCATCCTTCTATTTCGTTTTTTTCTTCTCTTTGTACCAAGTGATGGCTTCATTCTTTACTATTTTGAGGTTATTCATATGAGGAGGGGTTAAAGGGTCATAAAATATTATTTATAGTCTCCTAGAAGAAGTCCTCTTCCAACCATGTTAAGTTTATATTAAAAGGGATAAGGATTCATTTTGTAGGGGGAGAATTTACAAAGCGATGGAGCTATGATATGAGCCCCACATAGATGATATTCACTACCTAAACTAAATATTTAATTCCAAGAAGGATTCAGAGATAAAAAATCCATATAGCCATTTGGAAACTCGTGCCTCATTAGTTCTCATATTCCTCCAAGTTGAAGAATTTTTTACTGGTTGTAACTCAACACAAGGGGCTTCATTCAATGAATCTATGTGCATTCTTGGAATATTAAACGATACCATTAATTTGAATATATATTGGAAAATACCTCTAAAAATCACATTATTTAACCCCCTACAAATACGAACCCAATACACCTTCGAAATTTAAAAAACCCATACTTTCACTAGATATTGTAGGTATCCAATTTTTCATCAACATTTTTTATACCCCTTTATATTTTTTTATTAACTTTGAGCTCCATTTTTTTGTACCTTCCAATATATAAACCCTTTAACCCCCTTTATATTCTCAATATATTATGTCAATTTTTCCTCAACATATATTACCCAATATGAATGCATGTGGTATGGTATTTCTCTCCTGGTGAAGCCCCCATGTAACTTAGTTAATCTGGCCACCTCAAGTTTGGAAATGAAGAAATATGCAATAGGATCTAATGGAGTAGTCAGATCCTAGATCTTAGAGGCACCCAAGTTGCAGCTTAAATTCTCTCCAACTAGGATATGACTTGAGTGAAAATATGACTTATGTAGAATGTTTTCCCAATAAATTTTTGTATTTTCATAAGCATCGTAAATGTTTAAGAAATTTCACTCCTTAAAGATGTGTCTAAAGTATAGAGAAGTACAAAGAATTCATTGAAAATCCCAAGAATTAATTTCAAAGAATCCCTTTTCCATATTATGATAATCCCTCTAAATATTCCTTCCTTGCGCATTAATATTAGATAACTCCCAACCTTTTAGGGTGGGATAGAGAACTTTTATAGCTACATTTCCATCCATCATAATTTCTTGCAAGAATAGCATTGATGGATCAAGAGGATCTACCAATATTTTGGTGATCAATTTCTTGGAGTGATTGGCCAACCCTATACAATTTAGGGAGAGAAAAATCATGATGGAACCCTTCTTGAGAAATTTTCTCTAAGAGCACCTAGTAATGAATTCTGATTCATGGTTTTAACCTCTAGGTTTGCTTTCTTTTGAGAAATGGAAAGGAGAATTTTTCTTCCTCTCTTGGGAGTCTTCAAGTCCATATATTCAATAGTACTAAGCTCTCGTTTTATACCACTCTTATAGTATTGTGTTCCCTTTTCTTTCAAATAGAGGAGATATTTAAAACCCTCTAAGGGTTAGGGTTCAACAGGAGAAGCTTTGCCTAAGTAAGAGGAATAGGAGGCTTCCAAGACTTATGGAGGATAGAGACATCTTTGTTTTATGTTACATTTTGAAGGGGAATAAGAGTAGAGGGAAAGGGAGCCATGAATCACGAGAGGCTACAAAATAAGTATTTTTTCAATGCCTCTCCTAGTGGATTGGGTAAATGCCCCAAGAAGTGGAAATGGATATCATTACTAAAATAAATAGAAGTAGGAGAGGGATGAGAGAGAGCCTTACCTAAAGTTTTAGTGTTGTTTTTATCCAATTGCATGAAGTTGTCTGTCTTTGGGATGTCTACTTGCTTAATATATTCCATTTGAATATTTGTCATTAGTGGCCTCTCCTTTTTAATTAGACTCGATGGGATCTAGATATGGGTCTCCTCTATTCTAAAACATTTTCTAACCCAATTATTGCATTTATTAGGAATGGAGAAATTGTTTTCAAGGTGACCATATTCTCGTAATCCAACTCCAAAGAGAAGACCACATTTCATTTATTAATAATAATGGTGTCTATTATTCCATTTGATAACTTTATAACCCTTAGAATATGTGTCATGAACATATATCCAATAAATTCGAAGGAGTTGTCCCATTCAAAAATTAAGCCTAGGGTGTTCCAAATCTCTTTGAAAACGTCATCAAAACGAAGAATCAATGGTAGATAAGGTAATCTACCCATATTGGCACCAAATAAGTTTTTTGAAACTTCACATCAATATTGACCCTCCATTTTTTCATGGACTGAGACCCCCAACTCCATCTAGACCCTATAAATTTAATGTTTTTATCTCCTGATTGCGTAGTTTGGACCATCCAACCTTTAGAAAATATCACACTCCTAGGCTCGTGGCCAATTAGATTTTCAAATTTATTGGTTGTCAATGCTTTTAGAGATTAACACATAATTATTTCATTGACAAATCTTCCAACTAGGGAAAAATCCTCTCTTCATGAAGTATAATATTTTATCCTAATTCTAGATTGATTTCATTAATCTTTCTCTTGACACCTTTCTAGTTCTTCTAGACTTCCCTAGTCCTCCCATTCCTAACTTCTCTAGCTTGGTATACATTGTATTTATTGAATGAAGTTCTCTCATGAGATCTATTGATAGATATTGGCCAATAAATGTCCCATTCAAGTAATATGTGAAATCAATATCTGAGGGTGGGCCCAACCAATTATCTGTCATCCATTCAAACTTGGCCTCATCATTACTTTAGATGGACTTTGTCACCCTAGAGGAAAAACTATTTGGCTTATCTGAACATTCAGAAAGGGAGTGAATGAGAGGACATTCCTTGATCCCAGATCTATGTGCTTTCGTTAAGCTGGTGGTGTACGATCTAGTCCTTCTTTATATATAGAATAATGCTCTTTTGCATTTTCATATTAGGTGTCTCATATCGAATAAATTTCACCATTCCGCTAGTTCATGGATTCATTGATGGTAGT